>JBBMFX010000037.1:16157940-16175638 GCA_037832545.1 Rhabdalestes septentrionalis | reverse complement strand
ACGCAGGTCTCAGAAACAGGACATGTCCGGGAAAAAGAGGATGTCCCCCTACTCTTCTCTCTGTCTGACTACAAGAAATGAAACATTTTTTACGGACGTTTCTCCTCTGCTGATCTTGCGGTGATTTTGGCAAATTTATATGAAGGAGAACAAAAATCTTTCTGGTTTAAAAATACATTGTAACGCGCGTAACTGACATTTGTACCGAGTAAAATATTTCCAATTTTTGTTTTGGAATTACATCACCGCATTCCAGCAAAAAGCAATGCATTACAGTAATTAGTTACTTTTGTAATGCGTTACTCCCAACACTGTTGGTTAATGTATCTCAAATACATTTCCTCAAAGTAAATAATATACAAATACATTTTTTTTTTAAATAAATCGATAGAAAGCTCACGGTGGAGAGCATTTTCAAACTGTCCAAGGCATACAAATAAACAAGAAAGATATAACCACCAGCTACACACTGTGGAATGACTGAAATATTTTATTTTGTCCCTTAAATCCTTTGATGGAGTGAAATTTGAACAAAATAAAGAAAAATACTAAGTCTGTTTGAAAAGTAGCTTTTATTTGCGCTGCTGCAGGTTTGTCCTCTTGCTTCAGCTTCATAAGACCCTTCTAAAGCGCCAGTCAGAAACTGCCGAACCCCCTCAACATCATTAAAGCAAGCGCTTCAGTTTAGGTTAAAAAAAGGTAAGTAATAAATGTGAGGTCTCATGCTGCTTTTGATTGTATGATTCGTTTAATTCGTATGATTCGTGTTGAGCTGAGGTATATGAATAGTTTATCATATATTTGCAAATCGTGCTGTTTGCTTTCAGATACAGAATAACAGGTCTTGAGAGATTTTTCTTCTCTCAGTCCATTCAAAGGATTCCAAACACCTAATAGAGGGAAAGGAAGCAGCGACTCATAGGCACAAAGAAGCATAATTTGAAGCATAATATTCCATTTTTTCTTTGCACTTGTGTATGCATGTCTGCATAATTAATAATAGCACTCAAGACCAAAAGCTGAATTAATAGAAATGAGTAGGTTAGCATTGTGTTTACTTATTGCATGGCGTTAGTGTATAGATAAGTGTATTGCTGTATTGCAAAAGGGAGAAAGAACACTTTTAGTACATCAAGATAAAATATTACCACTAATAATAATTTAAAAAACACTATACAACCCACACAAACATCATATTTTTTGAGGTGAGAACTTACAAAGGCCCATCAAGACCACTCTTGTTTGTCCACAAAAGTTTATAACAGATGATTGTTTGTCCTTACATATTTTAGGTTATGGTCTTGTTGCACTATAAAACCACATGCATGTAATACTAAATGGTGCTTCCAAAGCAGTGGCAGTGTAGATTTCTACAAACTGTTTTCTGAAAATACATTACAGATTGCATATTAGTCTCAAAGTTGAGCAGTAGGAGGATTTTCAAAAACTGAATCACCTTTCCTGCAGTGTTTAAAGAGGTTCAACAGTTCATTTACTATCCTTGGATGACAAAAACCACAACAGACCACAAAACAGATTTTGTTATTTCCAGCTTTCGATCATCTACAAGACCAAGTTATTTCTTATTTTCATTCTTTTCAATCTATACTGGTGTACTGAGATGCAACACAGGTTCAGGTAAAGCTAGAATAATCTTATACGGCATGTAAAACTACATTAAAACTTTTTTTTTTTTCAATTTCTCCAACAGCCTTGAAAAGGAAAATAGCAGCTGGAAGGTGCAAACTGCAAAGAAAGGCAACTCATGTTTGGTGATAACAGTACAGCACTTAAACACCTATTGGAAAAGGCAGCTTCATGAATGGCTGAAGTCATGATTAACGAATACAAGTGGTAAGCTCTGAATGAACATTGCTCCGAACTCTCAACGGAAACCACAAGCAAACACAAAACAAAAGCATTTTCACAGCACAGAAATTTCACACACATATACAGTCTCATGCAGTCGAATACACACCCCAAACATCCTTGCTCACATCACGTCACAAGTAGAACAAGAAGGTACACAACAGACACGACAAAAGGGGCGGCAACGTTTCTTCCTAGAAAGGTCTATGTGTGGAAAAAATGAGGGAACCGTGCGGCAGACTGCTTCCCTCGTCGGCCTGTTAAGCCACCCTTCTACGTACAATAAACAGACAAGGTTATCAAGTTGGGGGAGGAGCGTTGTGAGCCATGCACAGTGTGGTTGGAACACCACGGTTCATGACACACACAGAGTCTGCGGGCTCCTTGCTCCGGCCGTGCCGCTGAGCCTCTACAGACGGGAAAGAAAAGAGACAACACAACAGTTATTACACACACACACACACACACACACACACAACACAGCACACAGAAAAGGTGAGCGAAGTGGAGGATGGGGCTGAAAAAGAGAAGAGGCAAAAGGGAGGGGGCAGGGAGGAAAGATGGAAGTAGGCCAGCGGTTCGGGGTTGATTGTTCAACTGGACATGGTAAAGCATACATGTTTACCATGAGTCTCCACCATGCTGATGCAGAACATATTGTGCTGAATGGAATTTCATCCTCTGTTCCAGAATAAAAGGGCTGCATCACGTTCAAACCATGCGTTTTTCCCTGTTGTTCGCTCATCATGTTAATGGTTTAGTTCATTTTCATGCATATCGGTTCATTTTCATTTCCGCAAGTGCACTCGGGACATGCTGCCTCCAGCTGGAAGCACATTTTCTTGATTTTTTTTTTCTTCTTTTCGCTCCTTTCAGTGACCTTTTCAGGACCTCTTTTTGAACATCAAGCCAAAGAGAGTGTTTCCACATAACAGGAGAGAAACAGAAAGAAAAAACAACAGCAAAAAACCCAAAAAACACAACATTCCATTACATTCAATAAAAAAAAATCAAACTCTATGAACAGGTTTCATACAAAATTTATTTCATGCTAGAGTCGATATCATTTTTTTTCTCTTGTATTTATTAATTTTCTGTTGCATAACATTGTGCATGCATCTGATTTTCCCCCGAAGTTCTAAATTGCATACAGTGCTCTTATGTCATAAATATACATTTCTTATCTCTCTTTTTTTTTGTATTATTTTATTGTCATTTTTGTACCTATAAGAAAAGATCTGAGAGATGTGTAAACACATCTGACCTCCTTTCTTTATTTTTTTTTACATGATGCATGATTTTTGTCATTTTTTGTCTTTATTTTTCAAAAAATAACACTGTCAAAATCTGTACTTAATATGTGAAATAAAACAGTTGCTCACTATAGCTCTCCACAGGATCTAGTCACCAATATTTATAGCATAAAACAGAAAAATATCAACTAAATTTGCTCTGATTTTTTTTTTCGCTCAATAAGATCCATTATCACAAGCATGCCAAACAGAAACAAGATGAAAAAAACTAGTTGAATTCACCACATAGAAAGCTTGCTAACATGTTGTTTTTGTTTTGTTTTTTTCCATCTTCCTCAGCAGTCAATTGTCTTTTGTTCAGAATTTGAGGTCAATATGACCAGAGTTGTTTCACATGTGGTTAGTAGCACAAATGAAAAATTGGAAGAAAAATGTGAAGGATTTGCTGCTAAGGAAAAGTACACCGTCTCTGAACATCTTTTCATCATGGCTACATGAAACGTATGCAAAAGTGAAGAACTTTTGAAAGAAAATATATCTTTTTTTTCATACAGATATTTCATAACAGCGTAAGCTTTTTTCTGGTTTTCTTCTTTTTTTTATACCACCATGCAACTCATGCTAAAATGTACTGTTAAGAGTCTTCTACACTTGTCACCAAGGACGTTGTAGGTAATGTCATTAGTATTGTTAGTGGTTTTAATGAACCATTGATTATTAAACTTTTTCCACCTTTTGTCAAGCCGTCGACAGATTGTACGATGCCTTTGGTGTTACTATATTGTCCACACCTTTAGTCCTTTAAAAAAAGTTCTTGTCCACATGAACCCCTTGGTGCTTGGAGTGACCAGGCACAAAACGGGTCGAAATCTTCACTTTCATTCTTTGTGAAGAAGAAATTTCAAGGTTTCTTCTCCTACCAGTATCCTACTGTCCTGTCTCTGTCTATCTCTCTCTCTCTCTCATTCTTTCTCAATCTCTCTACATCTCTCTCTCCTTTGGAATGTACCCTCAATGCTCTTAAGCCATTGCGGAGTCAAGAAACGTTGGAGAGGGGGAGACTCTAGGGTCTGTTCCCCTCCCTGAGTTGCTGTAGTCCTCTCAGGTCACGCTGAGCACCTCTGACTGCATATACTTAACTAGGACAGTCTCCTCTTTACAGGGATCTGCGGCAGAGAATACAGGGGAGGTGGGGTTGCTGAGGGTCATCCTGCCACTGGGCCTTGGTCATTCAACTCAGAAAATGAGCAGGAGGAGGTGGAGGAGAAACAACGTAAAAGAGACTTCTCACGGACGTGGGTTTATGGCATAGGTTTCTTTCACAATCCAGATCACAAATATATAGAGGAGAGAGAAAGTGTGATGGACAGGGACATATAGAAAAAAGGAGAGAATAGACAGTTGCTGGGGACAGCAGAGAGAGAGGAGAGCAAACAGCTCTGGCATGCAGGAGAAGTGTTTGAGGGGCCTTGCTACCTTGGTACCTACAGATGGGACATGTTCGATGCCCATTTTTCAGGTACAGAAAAAGATGGGTCAGGGGGCATAGAGGAGTCACAAGAGATTAGGTTGGCCAGAGTAGAATGGACTGAGAGACAAAAAACAAAAGAGGAGGCGCAGGATGTCTAGGAAAACATCTTGGACTTTCATCTTGGCTTGCGGGATTGGAGAAGGCTACAGGTTGCCACTGACTGACTACATTCAAAAGATTCATTTGTGGAGGTTCGGCTAGCTGAGCGTGTGTAGGTTTGCATGGATATGCATGTGTGTCTGCTGGTGAACAAGAAAGGGCCACAGTGCAAAATCTTACTATCAAGAGGGAGGATCAGATGTAACCTCAGGCATGTGCTTTATCTTAGAAAGAAACTGAGTCAAATGATTTGCAGTGGACAATAGTGTACAATAGCCTGGCCTACACACTTTCCCTGAGAACTTCTGAACATTCTTTTGACATTAGCTTTCTCTTGAATGGCTCTGCATAAGCCTAAAGGCAAAGACAAGACAAACGGCAGTGACAGGTAGCCTTTGAGACAAGGGACAGAAAGCTGGGGATAGCAGCATAACTCCTTAGGGTGACAACCAGAGAGGAGGACAGAGCAGACTGACACTGCAGGACAGAATAGGGGCAGCAAGGAAGGGGTTTCTGGGACTCTAGGAGTTGGAATGACCCAAGGAGAATGCCCCTATCATCTCCACCATCCATTCTCTAGAGGATGGAGGGAATGGGCGAATGGGAGCGCTGCAGGAGAGCAGGGCGGCCGCGGGACCCAGCAGACACCGACGCCACTATGGTGCCCATGCTCCTGGACTTTTGGTAACCTTGGTTTGGGTGGAGACAGACGGGCAAATTGCAGACTGAGATACGGAGGCTTCAGGATTTGCTTTTCCTTTCTTTTCTGGAAAGTTTTTGTACCTTAAGAGGTTTTTTTTGACAAGCTGCTATGGGTCATGTTAAAGACCATCAGGTATCCATGCGGTTAAAAGGGAGCACACACATGCACAGAGGAAAGGCTGGCTTAGGCTGGTATCGACCAGGGGAAAGGCTGAGCAGTGAAGGGCATTGCGTCTGCTCAGGTCAGCTATAGATTATGGAGAGATGCTACAAAAATGCTGACAAGTTTGGTTTAAAGGCCACTCCAAAACTATACACCATCCAAAAACATAATTGTGTCTTTTCCATATGTTCTAAAGGCTTGGAATAATCAAGCAAATCAGTATGTTTGGTACACTGGAAGCAACACTGAGTTTTTTACTTAAATCTTACAAGCATCTGTCATTTGCCAGCAACATTTGCACAGTGGGACTGACAAACAGTTCTAGTTAAAATAGTGGAAAACCATTACCTAGAGGCCCTTACAACTGTCCAGGGAGACTCGGATTCAAGAAGATAACAGCAGGTCTCCCTCTATCACACCGTCATGCTTCCTTTGGGGCTCATAAAGCCAGTCACCATATCTTTTATATATGTAGATCACACAATGTCACAGACAGTTAAACACGCTTAGAGGAGAGGGCTAAGTGCCCAGTTCTGTTGTGTAAACTCACAGATATCTGTCAACTTCACTCTGAGGCTATTCCCTCTACCTAGACAGAGCGCAGACAATAATGCTCTTTGAAAATCATGACCACTGATTGCCATGGCATTGCCATGATTTGAATACACAATGTAGGACAGAGCAAAAGCCTTAGACAACTGCACTCAGGAGCAGGGCTCAACCTTTGTTTTAATAAAATGTATTAATTTGAGGACTGACACCTCTTCAGAAAAAACTCAGGATGTCTGTCATCAAGGCTGATCAATGTCCATTCATTTTAATCTTAGTTAGATCTCTCCGTCAGTTCCAAAGGAAATGTAATTGAACAATGAATTCTCTCTTTTTGCACTTGCCTCATGACCTCCTTCTCTTTCCTAGCCAATACCAGCCACAGAGCAGGACAAGACATGCTGGAAGGCCCAGAGACTGACTCAAAGCATGCATCACAAACAGCAACATAGAAAAGTACATTATTCACCACACAATAAAATCCACTCACGCACACTCTCTTACACCTATAGTCACACTCTCGCTCACTCTTACATATATAGGCTACATGTGTCCACACCAACACACAAAAAGCTCGCACAAACACAAACACAGAAATACAGAAACACACAGCATGTGTGTAGGTGCGCTGTATGCTATGTGTTGATGTTGAATGTTCCTGTGGTGCTTTTGACAGTGGGAACGTGTAATTAAACAGAGCATGCTCACATAGAGCAACACATCATGTGACAGAGAGACAGTGCTATTGCTTGGCTATTGATGGCACTCTGATAACACATTAACTGGCATAGGGACTGAGACATAACCTGTTTGGAACAATGACACACACGCACGGCCATGTCAGGTGTGGGTCTGCGAGGTGTAGGGAGGTTTTGCACTCATTATGTCCACGTGTGATCTATACTTCTGTCCTTGCATTGCTGAAATCTCACAAAGCTGAAAGTTGACCTCCCCTGAAGGCGTCTTGGGTGTGTTTGTATGAAAGTAGGAAGGTGTTTCATAGAAAGCAAGCAGGTATTTCTTTACACTTGAAACTGTGAAAAATGCTGTAGATGGTGGGTCTCTCAAGCTTCTGGGGGTCTATAGTCTCTTGGTGTCTAATGCTGTGCTAAGGGCTTGCACGCTTTGCTATATAGGTTTAAACTGGGGCTGGAAATCAGGTTGTTACTCTGGCATGGCCATCCTCCTGGCTGTGTGTCCAACCTAGCTGCAACAGTGGGTAACCTTGCGGGCCGAGTGTGTGACCAGCTGGCTCCCCCCCTGACCTCCCTGAGAACGTTCCGGCTATGGGCCAACCAGGCACCCAGAGAATGGTTGTGGGGGGTGGTGAAGGGATGGAGGGAAGAACAGACACACGGACAAACGGACAGGCAAGTGGAGGAGATAACGAGTAAAAAACAAACAAACGACAAAGAAAAAACAGGAAAAAAAGGGAGGATTAAGGTTGGCCCCCAGGAGGCAGCTGTATGTGTCAGTGTGAGATTGAACATAATGCAATGTGGAGTTAAGAGGAAAAAACTCATTGTATGCTCAGGAAAAGGGAGTGGGTTGAAAGAATGTAACTAGCATTAGCGCTTTGAAAGTGCAAGGTGGTTTCTCTTATCCATTAGTATCTAATGGAATCGATGAAAATTAAATGTAAGAACTGAAAAAAGGACTTTCTTTTGTCTTTCAGGCATGTTTGATAAGATGGGCCGAGATCAAGTAAGATTAATGTTGGTGAAATAATGATGCGAAAAATAAACGTTCGGATCCTGTTAGTAGAGTGCTGACTACGTTCTATGGGAGAACATCTTGCTGAAATGTAGATTCGTATCATGCTGCTGGGACGCAGTAGTCTTATTTGTTAGGCCTTTTCTCTCGTCAGTTCACTGTCTCTCTGGGTGCGCTCTGCTTGTGTGTAATGTTGGGATGTCTAGGTGTGTGCTTTGCTTGTTGAGTGTATACATTATGTATGTGTGATTTGTAGTCTGTGTGTATATGTATGTGAAACAGTGGCTGAGGTGAGCTGTTACATACCCTTCCTCACTCTGGTGCCCGTGTGAGTGGGTCGGCCCGCCATGTTCAGAAGGAAACACGGGGTCTCCCCCCGTGGTTCGCAGGGGCTAAAGATCTGGCCGTCTTCAGGGGACATGGCCTGGTCTATGTGTGGACAGTCTTCGTTGGCCAGCGCTGCCTTGGCCGCCTCGCCGTTCACTTTGGGATCTTCGAACACACAAGCACATGTGAGACAACGCAGGAGCATGGCTACTCTCGGCTGCTTGCATGCCTCATAGCAGGGGTTAGGAGGTGAATGAAGAGGGGACAGCGCCCTCTTTAGGGTTGAATGATGTGTTTTGTACACGAGGGATGAACTGGTATGTGTAAAAATGATATGAACGTGTTTGTATGTGAATAGGTGAACTGCTCTGACATAGCACACTCATTGCATGGCTGGATAAATTTGGTAACTCTGAAAAATGACATTGCCTTGGCAACCCTGGCATTCTAAAATTGTCATTAAACGAGCCAAATTGAAATCCCATATGACTTCTTTTCTTCGTCCTCTGGGTAAAAAAAAAAAAGAACTTATTTGCGTATTTCATAGTTGCTCCATATCCTGCTGAATATGGAAGCATAGTACATTGAATTGTGCGGGAAAAAAATGCACAGTCAAGACAAATTACAGGCCAAAACAAAAACCTCACAGGCAATCCTTAAGTCCATTCAACCCAACAAGGACATGGAACCAAACCATCAAAACTGCAATTTCAAAGCAAGACATGTAAAGTAAATCATTTAAACACTTATTACAAAGACTAATGAGAATTTTTATGACCACTATCTGGCATTGAGAAGCATGGGAGAAGTTCTAAATATAGAGGAGCAGCACGACACTGGAGCTTCAGAGGAGAGAAATATATAGAAACGCTGCATGGCAACCAGCCTGTTCACCTGTGCACCCTCTGGCACCCAGAGGTATCAGCTCACTATGGCGAGTTTACGGCTCATCGATCACACCGGTAAGAAGGACAAGCGCTGCCAAAAGGCTCCTCGGGACTTTGCGGTGGCTCTCCTGAATTTTCCATAGTATTGATTCACCTCTACGTTCTGTACTTTGTTTCTGTCATCTATAGAGCAGCTGATGCAGCAAGTTGCCATATCATAGAAAAATCTTGCTTTTTTGGAAATAAATTGTTTAATATAGTTTTGCACAAGCAATGTCACAACCATAAATAAATTTACATTTCATGGTTTATTTAACCTACAGCGGTTTATCTGTCCAATTCACTCAAGTTACATTAAAGTGACTGAATGAGGCCTAATACAGGACAGCTAATAAGTTCATTTACATATATATTTATCTACATATATATTTATGTCTTACAGGAACAGGAACCAAAAAACCATGTTACTCATGTAAATGTGTTTGGTAGGTGTACTGCAGCTTAATTTCACTATGGTCTGTCTACTAAATAAACATTGTGGGCTTCTTAATGAAATTATGGAATTGATACCTATTTACAAATGTGTTTGCAATTTCACTGTTATTGGTTTCTAATACTATGGTGAAGGAAAATCAGATGAGCTCTTAACAATGGCCCCCAGCGTCTAATCCCCCAGAGCAGGATGGCCTTCACTTCCTCTCCCACAGCATCTGCTTACATTACCTACAGCAGCCACATGTCTGTGCAAGCACACACACACACACACATTTGTGTGCATGTTCGTGTGAGTACATGGGCTCCCAATCCCAGCACACACACACACAAAGGAAGCACAGAGAACTGATGCAAACCTTCTGGGATGGAAGGAAGAGGAGGAAGGAGGCAAGAGGGGGATGAGTCACAATCTTCAGAATAGCTCAATGAATGAAGGCATTCCTCGCACTCATTTATTGTTCTGTCACTTCCTTTCTCTTTTGTGTCCCCCCATCCGTCATTACTTGCTTTGAAATATATATAGCAATAAGAATTATTATGGTTTTTCAAATGTAATTACAAAATTCTATATTTAAATGCTGACAATTAATTACATTACTATTTTCATTCTGTAAGTAACAGGTTCATATCTTCATGCAGGACATTTTTCTGCAAATTTTTTTTTTTTTCATGATCATGTCTCATATATCTTATATTAGCATATATTTAAGCAGTAACATGTATTACCATGCAATTCACTTGCGCACACTATCATCTACTTAAGGTTTGAAAAGAAAGCGAACACATTGCTTATGAATGAGCGTATGAAGAAGCGGAGCGCTTAGTCCCACTGCGCAGAGAGATAACTTTATTTACACATGAAAACGGGGTGACTAAAGCAAGGCTGTGGCAGAGAGCGGCTCTACCGGGGCTTTACTGGGTCTGTGCCGGGGCTGCCCTACTTCTGCTCGGCTATTTCTGCCCTGAGCTGTTGCACAGAGGCACAGTCAGAACAAAAAGCTGTTTAATCTCCATCAATTTGCCCTTAAAGCCTGGAGCCTTTAGTGAGGTTTAGTGTGTAACACCACATCTTGCTAATACAGTTGTAATGTGTTAGTGTTCACTTTATTAACCCTTTGACCTATAGAGTTTTTGCTACATTTTGCTGCGCAAATAGATGTTTGTATAAAATTACATAATTTATGAAAATGCCACACAACAAATTCACATTCAAGTTAGAGTTGGCATTTTAAGTTTGTCTATCAGTTTCGAATCCAAAAGTGGGCAAAAAAATGTCAAAAATGTTCTGAGTGTTGTATCAACAAAAACACAATGAAAAAGAATGTTCGGCTTGATAGTAAAACTAAACATTTATGTTTTAGTGTGTATTGGACGTTAATTATTGAATATGGCCTATTCAAGTCTAAAATTACTGAAAATGTAAACCTACATACAAATAATGTGACCATTACTAGACTGCATGTAACCAAATGGCCATAGATACTACTCTGATTTCTAGAAATACATTAAAACTTTTCAGATTTGAAGAAGTTTAGGCTCAGTAATAAAGTTTTTCACTCCTACTCTAGTTTCATTCATTTTTCCACATGTGCGTACGTGTGTAAATATAATGGGAGAAAGATAAACTACTGAGAAACATCAAACACATCACTACACACATTAACTGATGACACCTTATTTAGTACAACTTGTAGCCCTATAAACTCCCTAATAAATATTTATTTGTAAGAAATGTCTGGAATTTTAAACAGTTTCAAGACGTTTGAATTTTTCATCCCATGCTGCGCTTCAGTGTTGGGTGTATTGGCGAGTTGCTAAGCAACAGTAAAGGTGCACGTTGTGTATTTAGAAAGAAATCAAATAACTGACTAATGAGCGTTCCGAGTTTTGTCAGTATCAGATTATGGACGTGCTTGCAAATGTGTTGAATGTAATATTGGCATAATCAGATTATTTATTAGTGTTTAGCAGTTCAGTATGTGCATGTTTTTTTTCCATACTGGCACATAGATTATTCCAGCGAGGGTGAATGTGTATTCACTAAGGACTGTCACAGTGTGTATGTTCAAATGTTATGCAACCGCTATTCCCCAGGAAGTGGAAGAATTAAAGAACACTGCGGAACAGTGGGATGGACATTAGTGTCGCCTATAAGGGAACAAACTGTGATGTACCTAATCTTCACCACAATAATATTTGTATAAGTGTGTGTATTTATACATGTGTGTGTGTGTGTATTAGTGCTGGTGTGCAGAGATGACTGTTAACCTTTCTTTACTCAGTATAAATTATTCACACTTACTCTAATCTCCCTTCATATCCTGCAGTAAAATGTGTTTATATGCACATTTCTACATTATGTTTTGCACGTATTTGCACAAAAAAGTGCACGTGTGCTTCAGTTCACTTGAAGTGAAGGTGCCCATCATTTTCACATGCATAAAATATATGACATCAACACAAACAAGCCTTTCTTGCTGTAGGCGGTAACTGTGTTAAAGGTCCATAAACCATTTCAAAGCATGCCATTCCTTCCCCAGCTCACAGGGTCTAAATAGGAAATCCAGTTGAGTTTAAATCTATTGTTTTTATCAAAATAAAAAAGATTTTTTTCAACATCTGCCTGTTAAGCCTTCAGTCATTATAACATTTTACACTGGACTACTTTATGAATGAGGTACAATAAAGGGCAGCCAGTTATAACAGATATTGTTGGCATATCTCATTCTCAAATTATATGAAGTGTTTAACCACAGTAAAAATGAATTAAGACTATTTTAGTATATAAACCTACACAGAGGAAAAGTGAATATGGACAAGGGCCCTTTAACATAATATATTTTATTACTATGAGGATGATGGACAAATATCTGCCATTAATATGTATCACATTTCATTACTGTATATACATGCGAGTATGTGTGCGAGTGGATGTTTGTGTGTGAGTGTGTGTGTGTGTGTGTGTGTGTGTGTGTGTGTGTGTGTGTGTGTGTATGTGTGTGCACGCACTGGGTTCTGTGTGTGTGCCATTTGTTTTCCTGTTTGTTGCCAATCTAACAGATGCCATCTGTCCATCGCGCTTCTATTTCTCACGGTCCCGTGCCCAGAGTCAAGCGGCTCGAACTGATTAGCTAGGCTTCTCTGCCTTGTGCTTTTTACAGACAGTTCTAGCCTAGGTAAAGTCCTCAGACAGACCGAGAGCAGCCTAAAAGACTTCAAGGCATTTCAAATGTTGGACTGCACCATAATGGAAAATTTTTTCGTGACCCTTAAGGTCACTTTACAGAAGTTATGATACTTAAAGAATATGTGCATTAAATTAAATCATTTTAAGAGTATATTGTATTATAAATATATGTTTTAATTCATTTTTAAAGCAGTGTTCTCCTCAGACTGGGGACCTTAAGCACAGTTGGTTTAGGCAACTCTCCAAATATTGTCATATTTGTGCAAATAAAGTAAGTTGTGTTTTGATTTATTGGGGTTTCAATGGGCCAAGCTAAGAACTGGACCTGAGAGCACGCGAACGCCTTTGTTGTGTTGGTCTGCACGCTCTGCAGTGCCGTGTGAATGGCACAGGAGTCGCGCGAGTGGAATGAATGACTGCGGCTCATTGCAGGGCTCCATTCCTATCGCGTGGTTGCTTGGACACTGTCGCCATGGCAACATGTTCCAGCTCAGCATTAAACGAAACACAGAAGCAGCAAAACCAAATAAACACCAGAGCACATGAAAGCAGGGGGAAGGTGAGGAGAAAGTTGAAAACTTCCCTTTTTTTTCTCCCCACCTCATGCAGCGTTCCGTGAATCGGGAATTCCCAAGATCTGGGAAAATGGGGCTCAAAGCCTATATGCTAGCTTTAGAATAAAAGATGAAAGCAAAAGCAGCTGGATGCTTTATTTCACCATGCTCAGACACAACCGTTTATTCTCCGAATATAGGCCACATGCTTGCTCTTTTAGGACTCGCCGCTTTCCTCTTTTTCTTCTTCGTACATCATTAATTATTGAGTGCGTTTTTCCTTATCTGTCGAAGTCCTTTCATTATAACTATGAAGTAATGTAACGATCCGTGTTAGTGATATCTATTATCTACTTCTTTTGAACATATAAATAAAATTATTATAATGAATGAGAGAAAAAAACACCAGCTTATTCCCTCATTCAAATAAACACTGCAATTATGAACGTGATTTAAGCACATACTGTAGAGGACACATTTCTTGCCAAATATAATTAAACCAAAAAGGTAAAGTTGATGTGTATAACCGAATAAAGTTCATTCAATGCAGTATTTGACCCGCAACTATATTCACAGTTAGGTTGGTGGATTCCATTGGATGAGTCGTACAAGTGGGACCCATTCACTTGCTCTGAGCTCCATCAACTGAGCCTTTTTTGGTGCACTTACACGGGCTTGAGTGAGACCACATGCATTAAAATAGGTTGCCATTTACAGTATCTAGAAGGAATAAGTGACATACTGGTGGTTTAATGAGCCTTTTAGGCACTTCAGTTGAAAGACCTGCCACACGGTTACCCACAAGTAAATCAAGCAAGTAAATATATGCCATCACTTTGCCTCAGCTCGAACTCGTTAACTTTTCAGCTGCCTTGTGTATTCTAGTAGCTATAAAAAGTAATGTGAGGAGGCAATGTGCAGTGAAAAAAAAAGAAAAGTAATTTGCTTATTTACATTTCAACCTTATTCTTGAGCTCCATGAAGCTTTCACTATGGATGGAACTCCTTGTGAAGCATCAACAGAAAATACACGAACTGCTTACACGATAGAAATATGCAAATAAATAAAATGTAAATTATATTTTTTGTTACCTAGCTTGAAAGCTTGCATGCTGATGTTTGTCATCGAGTTGTCAACAGAAACCTGAACATCTATGGAAGAGATTTTATTCAAAAGATCCTATTCATGGCCGTTTATTTTAAAAGATTACTATCATGTTGCACAGTCAAGTTCAGTCATGCAGTCATAAAGTGTATTTTATTATAGCAGTGTTCAGTGTAGAAACTGATCTTTACATTTCTTGTCAGCTCTGGTTTACATAGACATTTGAAACTAGATTTCTTGTGTTTTCATTTTGACATAACTTTCGCTTGTCTTTCATTATCGGGGTGTGTCATTAGTATGCTTGTTGTGAGCTTCCTGGTTGCCAGCTCAGCCAGCTCTAGTGATTTTGTCCAGTTACAGAGAATATAAAGAACTGAAACTTTTTTTGGCAGCACTACAGCTCACTCCGACACGTGACGCGTCCTGTAGTGGGTTTTCATCTATTTGCCGCCCCCCCCGTCACTGTTTGTGTACTGCATGTTGGCTGTGACATCCTAGACTTCCTTTCACTTCATTGGTGGATGATTTAATTGGGGAGGTGAGGTCTATTGTGTGAAGGTGGGAGGGCTGCTGACTCTATTTTTAAATGTCTGCTGCTTACTGAGTATTTAAAGAATATAACCTTTTCTTTTAGAGCAGTTGCTCTGGCCCTGTTCTTTCTTACTGTTAGACCAGGACACAACACACAAAGCTTTAAGAATACTGAGAGCGGCCTGGCCAGTGCTGACTATCATTTGAGTGTGTTGTAAAAATCTGAATTCACAAAATACTAGAGTCTCTTCCACTGAAACCGAGTGAAAATAGCAAAGTGCAATGTCTGTGTAAAAATCATGAGTGACAGCGGCTGGCTTATATAATGATGATAATATATAGCACCTTTACAGAACACATTCAAACACACATCTGGAGCATGGGGCCATGCAGTGCTGCATGATGTTGTTTCATGATATGAACTAGTTGAACTAATTGAGTTGTTTGACAGGTTAAAAGCTAGTTGAACCAGTTTTAACATTTTTAATGAGATATTTCCAGTAACTCAAGGTGAGTAATTGCGCTAACCCACCTTAAGCCTAGTAAACATTAACATGTTTCTATATAATGTTTAGGTTTCTATATAATATATATACACTTTTCTTCTGACTGTATGCTGTATATCACAGGCACTAATTTCAAGACATTTGCAGCCATGGTTATGAATCCACATTCAGATCCCCTCTGAAGTTGCACTTTCTTCAAGGATTTATGTCCATAACACTTCTGTTCTTGACCCATTTCTGTCCTTGACTACTGCTCACTGCACACTGTCCCGGACTGTCATAGAGATTTACTGGGACAGTGATAATTCATGAAGTAAGCACACCTTTCATTCCATCAAAATTAGCCAGAATGGAACATCCGCTCCCAACTGGATATTTCAGCCATCATATCCAAATACAATGTTCACTTAAAAGTATGGTGGCTAGGTCTATATGGTGAATGTGTGTACACAGGTGTGTGTGTGTGTGTGTGTGTGTGTGTATCTCAGGGAGTTGGCATTTGTGAGCACAGGTGCACCGTTGTGCATGCATGTGTGTACAGTAGGTCCTTTTCTATGCATTTATATGCTGTATAATTAGCTCTCAGACGTGGGGAAATCCCCTCTAGACAGAGAAACGGTGGAGAGAGAGCCACTATCAATTACACGCTAATGAAATAGTTCTCACTCTGAGTATATGAGCAGGATCAAGCAATGCCGTCTCTCTCTCTCTCTCCCTCTCTCTCAAAAGTCTCGCAGTGCTGTCAATGAAGGCACTTATCTATACTTACTCTGACTGTAAGCCACTTATTCCTGTAAGAATATGACACAGCAGTTAGGCCCTCCACACCTATGTATCTGTTTTCTTCTGTTTTAGAATGTTTTATATTTTTCTAGTCTCTTTACCTTGTTTTATAATTGTACAGCGCTTTGTGACTCCTTTTCTTTGAAAGGCCCTCCTTTCCGAAGACACTACTGGACAAATGTATTTATGGTTCTAAACATTAAACTCCAGATACGCCAGTGAAGTAGCTTCTATTTATGTGAAGCACTTCGAAATCATTTTTATGCATGAAATGTGCTACATATAAATCTCACCTTGCATTACTGAACAACACATTTTACAAACAAGAATTGCAAATGATTATTTCTTACTCAATATTTCCGAGAGAAAAAAATCGGTATTCTTTTTTACATTGTCATGTACATCTTCAAAGTACTCTGAAATCTGAAAGGCCATGAGATTTTTTCAATTCTTAATTACATTCCACTTCAATGACAATTCAAAATTAGCTGCCCATTATTATGCTTTGTGCTGGTGCCAGTGCTGCCCATTCCAAAGACTGCTGAAGTGGGTTTTGACATCAAGATTACTCTAAACCTTTCTTTGAAACTATTCCATAATACTGGATGTATAGTGGACCAAAATTAGAACTAGAGTGTTTGCATTCCGTAATGATGCACAGTCTTGACGACTTCTTTGTGGCAACTTTGCTTTCCATAGATTCTATGTGAGTTTTGAGCTCCCTCACTACTAAAACCACTGTGTGAGGTCTTCAAAATAAAATATTAATCATTGCCCAATACTGACCATGATAGAGCCGTAGATGTATTATCTATATTCTATAATAAGCAATTCGAAGTATCTACCATATCAATGTGTTTCTCACCAGAGAAAAGAACTACAACAGGTAAACACCAATACTTAACACTGCACTGGTGAGACCTTAGTATGATTGTTAAGGAAACACCCTAAAAAGTAAGATAATTAAGGGTCTTTTAAAGATTCTTTTTTTTTTTTAAAGGACCTTCAAATAATGTCTATAAACAATCCTTGGATCAGTACAGAACCTTTATATCATATGAATATACTTGTAAAAGGTTCCTTAAACTCACAAATTCTTTTCTATGGAACCAAAAAATGCTATATTCTGGCACCTGTATACCTGTATATATTTTTTAAAAGAATGTAACCAAATAACTTACTGTCATATGAAATAAAGGAGCGGTGGTGTTTATGACACAAAACCATTTAGATCAACCATTTAGACCATTTAGTATGGGTCTATGCTCAGACCAAATGAGTGTGCTATGCTTTTTCTTGTGAAATGCGGTTCACCTTCAAATGTGTCAGAATGGATGGAAAAATATCCACCTTCATCTTGCAGTGGCACCCAGTGTGTGTGTGTGTGTGTGTGTGTGTGTGTGTGTGTGTGTGTGTGTGTGTGTGTGTGTGTGTGTGTGTGTGT
>JBBMFX010000037.1:16141027-16154250 GCA_037832545.1 Rhabdalestes septentrionalis | reverse complement strand
CTCTCTCTCTCTCTCTCTCTCTCTCTCTCTCTCTCTCTCTCCCTCTCCCTCTCTCTCCCTCTCTCTCCCTCTCTCTCTCTCTATTCTAAAGCATTAATAATGCAGAAAACTAACAACAATTCAAAGCAACCAAAAACATTTTCTCCACACTTCAATAAAGACCTTGGATTTGTGTTTTGTGAGTTACTTATGAAAAAGATTTTACAAAGAGTTTTCCTCACTGTTCCTGAACATTTTATAGAAGTTACTGAATAAGACACCTGAATTATATAATTAAGTCCCCTCCGTGCTGCCAAAACACCTCTGACTCAGCGAGAAATGACTTCACAAGTCCCCCAAAAGTGTGCTCTGGTATCTGACAGTACGTGCTTCACAGTAAATACTTTAAGTCCTGTTGTCGGGGCCTCCATGAATCGGACAAGCGTGTACAGCACATCCCACTGGTGCTCCGTTGGACTGAGATGAGAGGAATTCAGAGGCCAACACTTTAGTTTGTATGTGCCAAAGTAACATCCACATGAATGCCATGTTTATTTGGATTTTTTTGTGCCCACATGTTTATTGTTGTGTTTATTTTGTACAGTATGTGCCTATGGTTTGCTAACCCACTGCACGTATATCCCTATATGTGTATTGTTATGTGTACAGAGAGCTATCACCTACCGAAGTCTAATTCCTTGTATATACAAGTATACTTGGCCATTAAAACTGATTCTGATTCTTATTCTGATTCTCTGAAGGCTCGCCTTCTTCCCAACAATGCAACCTGGCCTTGTCTCTTCTCCAGATAAGCAATACATATACATACCACACGATGTGAAAGAAAATGTGAAGCGTCACACCAGGCCATTTTCTTTCATTGCTCCATGGTCCAGATCATTCTGTGTTGGACAAACTCACTATTTTTCTGAAATTACACATTCCCATTCACAGCAAACTGTAAAGCACTGCGTTTTCTGACAGCTTTGAATAAAACTTTCAGCAGTTTGTGCTCCGGTGGCTGACTTTGAAGATCAGACCAGAAGTTTCCTTCCCTACATGCACAAAGGAGCCTTAGAAACCAATGACACCACCCTTCCTTCTCCTCATTTGGATCTGTACTAATTTGGTATTGGTATTACCTCTTATTGGGAACACTCCAAAAGATGCCGTGATCCAATCATCTAGCCTTTACAATCTGACCCTGGGGAAAGTTGCGCAGATCACTACACTTGGCTATATTTTCTAGGTCCTACACATCAGCTTTGAGAACTGAATTGTTCCCTAACATCCTTAAAAGTATATTATAATATTAATGAGATGGTCCGTGTTATTCACTTTACCTTTCAGTTTGTTTAATGTTGTGGCTTATCGTTGCAAGCTTTAAGATGGAATAATAAAGCTCACAACAATAAAAAACAATAAAATAAACATATTTATCTTTGATCTAGAGAGATTCAGGGATAGATGCTCCTCTGAATCTTTGTTAGAGTTCAAAGCACACTCTCTCACTTTCCCTTTCGTCACAGGCAGCAAACTTCATCCCTATGGGAAACTGTGTCTGGATGATTGACATAATGAGCTCTCAAGAACTGCGACGTCAATGTGATGTGATAAGGGTGAAACACGAAGAAACCAATTGATTCAGCACATGACGTCAATCTTTGCAGACTTTCTGAAACTTTTTGCTCTCATCTCAGCAGTGATATTAAAGAATTGAACTGTCAGCATTTTTAAAGTGAATCAGTAATTAACAATATATTTCCTTCTTGTACTATGATGTCTTTTCATGCAAAGGAGATAAAACATCTTATAACAGTCAGCAGGACTCTTTCACTATAGCGGATTCTCAAACTGTGGCAAAACATCACTCTGGTTTGTAAAAACACAATAAAATCGAATCATCTACATCCTGAAATTATATCACTTTATTCTCCCTAAACATTAGATATTGCTTGTGTTTCAGCTTGTGACATTAACCACCTGCCTGTCTCTGAGCAAGTCTGCCTCATTAGGTCAAAATGATTCAACGAGGTGTTCTAAAAACCCTTTTCTTAGAAACACAAGACAGCTTTTTAATTTCTATCTTTTATTTCTAATGTGACTTAAATGTTTCAGTTTTTGGCTAAGCCTGAGTCTAGCAGAGATGATCGACACCCAGAGAAACTGATCTGCACCTGACAAGCGCATGACTGAGCAGATAGTGTTAGTTTGCCTCAGCAGAAGAAGAAGTTACAGAGTCGTAGCCAGAAAGCTGTCGAAGTTGACCTACTTTTTCTTGCCGGCAACAGGACTTCAGTGAAATAGATCAGATAGATAATAATAGTTAATAATAAATAAACAAATACATGGGATTTAGGTTTTCATTTGATATCAGTATTTGTCTCATAAACAGTTGACCTATGCTTGTCATGTCGGGCGTGAACGGGCAAAGTGAGGCGAGACACAAATGCAGGTTCTTTTGAGGGTTTAACATAACTCTACCAAAGACAAAGCAAATAGGCGCAAGGGCCTAACTGAAAAACACCACACAGCACATACAGTATATTTGGAAATCAACACATGCAGGAAATATCAAGGTAGTGTGAGGGTTGACCAGCAAATAACCTATGAACTCAAATAACTTAAATACTAACCACACTCAGGCATACACCAATCATAAACCCCACTCACTCAAACTAAACACAAGACAGCTGACAAGTGACCTAAGACACAAACAAACACGCATACATTCAAAATAAGAGTCCCCAATGACAATAGCAAAAAAGACCTAACAATGTCTTTCTGAATAATACATATATTATACAGTAGTATGCAAAAAGGTTATTTTATGAAGCTATTTTTCTCAAAGTGCCATAATGTGTTTTTCTGCTAGCAAAGTTTACATAAATGCAAAAAAACAAGAAAGAGGATTTGTTGATATTTTGTGAGCTGGTAATGAGAACACAGGTTCAGTTCCAGATTTCTTCTCACTGACTCAAGATTTCTCCTTAATGCTTTGATTTGTGTGTCAGCAGCTCCTGAACTCCTTAATGAATAAGTGACTGTGTCAAAACAGATATCTGAGGAAATCTACAAGTAACACTCACTGCTCATCTAAATGTTTTTAAAAGTTATATTCAAAGGTTCCTATTAGTTTGCATAATACTACATACACAGTTCTCAGCCCACAGAAACTGTCGGAGATACTTATATATGTGACAATGTATTTCATAGTCTGTAATGCAAAAGATGTAAGCACAGGTTTAATAAAACAACATGTCAAAAATCAAAACTACATTATATTTCATATGATTGTCCTCCTGAAAAAGGACCAAAAATGCAAAATTAGCCTACAGTCCAAAGGCTTCATATGATCAGGTGGGACACAAGCTAATAAGGAAAGATGTTCAGCTTCGATTTCTTGTTGATTTAAAAGACTGATTTGTTTAAAAGACTGAATTGAATTATGAACTGGAGTTGTTACTCCAAAAAGTTGAAAGCTTACCACAGAATTTGAAAAAAATTCTTGAGAACAGTTTTTTCATCAGGTATAGCAGATGTAGTATTTTTTCCTTTCAGTGTGTCCTTGTTTTTACAGGTGAACAGTGCTGTGTCTTACGGGCCTTGTACAAACCTCCTACACTGAGTCCCACGCAAGAAATCTTTCAGCGAGACAAAACACTCTGTGTACACCCTCAATCTCAGGCTAATCTAAGTGCAGCAAGTCCACAGCTCACCTCTCACCATCTTCAGAACTAACATATACATGATCTAATAGGGACCTACAGGTGACAAAAGCTTTTTAAGCCTGGAAAATTCACAGTAGTATATTTTCACTAAGAGAAGTACCACACACAATATTTACAAGCTTCAAAATTGAACATGACCTTGATTCTGTCAAACTAAATATTTGATGCATTTGGAATTTATTAGATTCAAATGTGTACATCATTTACACTTGAAAACGTGTACAGTTACGGCCAAATGAAACAATGATTGTGTTGATTTAACACATGTATGTAGAAATGACACACACATTTGAATTAATTATCACCCTTCACCCTTCAAGTCACAGTGTGTATTAATCAATCAGTAGTATAAAATTGATTTTGGTTGCCAGTCTGCAACTTTGTAATCCATCATTATCCAGCAACAGTGCATGTCTGAAACCCACTGACCTCCTGTCACATGCCTTTCATTATGATGATATGCTGCTCATACTGGCAACAGGCCTAAAAATGTATCTCCATTGTCTGTTGAAATCAAAATGTTTCTCCTGATAAACACTATGTAAATTAGTTTTAGTTTTGAAAAACTGTGATATTTTTTGACAGATAAAGCTCTTTAGATCAGCAGTCTTAGCTTCAATCTGATATGAAGAAATCAATGTGTTTGTCTTTATGAAGCTCTTATTACTTTTTATGTTACAAATTCTTTAAATGACTTTACAAAGAGGACTTGTAATTAGCCAAATAACTTATTTCTGTATTTGACAGAACTGTCATGATTGTTGTGTTTCAAACTTTATCTATAACTGAAATCCACTCGATGGATTTTTTAGAAAATATGTCTTTTGTCGTGGTATCTAGGTACATAAAGGCAACCCATCTCTCCCATTGATTAGGATTGTAATCAGTAATAAACAGTAGGGTCAACCAATACTGTTTTGGTTCATCACTAACTGCCAATACAAAAGGTAGGCAGACTAATAGTTCTCTATCTGGTGCTGGAAATCTCAGTAACTGGGGCAGACCTACACCTAGACGCTTTACTAAAGGAATCACTTTAAAACTGCAATACATAGGAAAACATGTGTTCAACATGGAACAGGTAACACAAATGTGTATCCATAAATTGATGTCTATGCATAAAATGTAATCTAGGCACACCATATTAATGTGTTAAAATAAATAAAAATATATATATTGATAGAACTAAGCATTATTTAACTCTATGTTTGTATATAGACGTTTGAGATTTATTGCCCAAAATAAATAAAATAAATCGTGGTTAAAAACTTTTCTAAACTTTATTAATTTTACTGTACAGTATATGCCACAGTCTATAATATCTCTACCAGATTGCTCACTCTTCAAAATCCAGATATAGAAACTGGATTTAAGTTTAGATTTCAAAACATCTTGTCAACATTGTTTTTTAGAACCAAAAAATCTATCTGTACACAACGGCGATTGCAGGAATTGTCCTCTGTGATTAGACACTTAAATCTGAAAGGGGTGGAGCAGGGATGAGTAATGGAGTGCTGCTGCACCTTTGGGTATTTCCTTCACTTGAGTGGTTGACCTTTTGCAGATGTCCAGTTGCATTATTGCATTTGCAAATCTTATCTGCATGAAACAGGCTAATGGGAATCGATGTTATTCATGCACGCGCGCACACACACACACGCACACACACACACACAAACACACAGACACAGAGCAATAAAACAAGCAATATTTTATGTTATCCCTTGTAATTAATCAGGTAGCTTTTGTTACTGGGCCTTTAACTCTGACCTTCATTCTGATTGGCTGTTCTGTATTGCATCTAATTTAGAAACCAGCCAACGTAAAAATGCTTCTTAAAAATTGTAATGGAAGGATCTAAGATGATGTAGGCTAAGCAGGTGTTAGTTTTTGTGATGTCACTAAAGCAATGAACGCATAATTCATTTCATAGCAAGACTGGGGAGTGAATGGTATGTTTTGAAATTTTGGTTGTTGGCGTGTTTTGAATCTTTTGCCTGAGAAACTGTAATTTAAGAAATGAACCTAAAACACCACTGAAGAAAACACACAAAATACAGTGGAGTTGTCATTAGTGCACCGTGTTAAGTGGCCTTTGTTCCTTAGCTGCTCTGGTGCACGGCAAAGATTACTAAGAGAGAGAAACAGAAAGAGAGAGAGAGAAGGAGAGATTGAGAAGGAGAGAGAGAAAACGTTGCTCAAGTGTCTCAAAAATAGCACAGCAGCCTCCCCCTTTCTCCCTTACATCACCTCTCTCTGTCTCTACCTCTTTCTCTCGTTCTACCTCGCTTCCTGGAGATGAAAGCCTGTCACGTTCTCTTATGTAACCCAGCGTTGCCTTGCACCCACATTTGGGGCACTGTCTGTGCGGCAGTAGCTGTGTGTTTTACGCCCATTGAGAGAGCCTGACTGTAGTTGGTTGTGTTTTTGTGTCTGTGCAGATGAAAATGAGGTTTCTCCTTCTTTTGCTGGACAGGAATCAAGAAGCATCAAAGTGCCTCGACTGTGGAAACTACTGATAGCACCACCAGCAATGTTGCTGTTTGATGCCTGTCCTTTAAGGCACAGCCTCCAAAGCTAATACCCCCATCAGACAGACTGTGTGGTGACCCCCCACACATATGAACCAACATCCCTGGGGCTACAAGGCTGCCAGAGAGGGGGTCAGAGATCTGACCACTGGAGACTACTGCTGGCCTTTCATAAATGTCATGGGTCATGATTCTCACAGAGGAGAGCGAGATGAGATTGCTTAGGTGGGAGTGAGGTGGATGAGAAAGGCAAAGGGGTGAAAGCAATGGATTAGGGGGGTGAACCCTCTCCTGACTATTAATAAAATACTATTAATGGGCCATTTTGAAGGTCGGTAGCATTAGAGCCTTTTTTCAAAGTAAAAAATGCTCACATAAACACACACACACACACACATACATACATACATGCATATATACAGTCATATATATACATATAGACATATATATACACCTACTTTCACTCTGATGCCTCTGGTAAATGCAAATGGTTTGAGTCAAGGCTCCTAACTGGTTTTCAATGTTTTCATTGACATAGAACCTTTATCATATGCTGTAATTTAAATAGAGACCAGCTTTAAAAAAAAAAAAAGCCTTATAAGAAAACAAGTCTTATATGAAGTGTCAAATCTGACTGAAAAAAAGATGTCATCCACATGAATGCATATGACTGTGTATATCAATTACCATGACTGATGTGAGAATTCTTTTCAGAGTAACAGAACAGTAGACGTCACTGTTCTGGCTGTAATTACACTGTCTTAAAATAGAGTATTGCAGGGTGCTTCAACTTGAAAACTGGAAGACTAATTCCACTCAATGCTGGTACCTTAAATTTGGATGGTGTGTGATGGCCCTAGCTTCAGTATCATCAAACATGTGCTCTCACGAAAAGATGTCCAATTTTCCCTTGTGTTTTTTATAGGCTTTTCTTATATAAGCAGGAGTTCTTCGTGTTTTAGTCTACTGGAATGTCGAGCTTCGCCATGTGTTTGGAGCCAGTGCATGTACATTAATTATTCATCTTAAAACTTTTTTTGTTTAAACCCTTAAAAAATAATGTTAGGCAGCAGTTCAACCGGATGCTTTCTACAGCACTTTATGTACATGAGTATTTGAACACAGGACACTGAATCCACACAGCCATGCTGCATTAGTGTGCAATAATTCATAAATGTGTTCCGCTCTAGCCTTGGATTACTCTGGCCAGCCAGTCAGAGGAGATGGCATTTCTACACAAAGGAGTGCCATAATGCATCTGTGCATTAGGCATCATAATTTTCTTAATGCAAAGTGAGCTCTCAGCCAGGTTAATCCAAAAAAACTGCTGATGTAAATTAATGAAGAAAGGATAGTGGACACTCAGAGATCAGGCATCAATTTACAGTAATAGGCCTTAAAACAAGACCACAAGCTTTATCATGGGTAACAATGGAAATTTTGTATGTGTGTGTGTGTGTGTGTGTGTGTGTGTGTGTGTATATATATATATATATATATAGTACTGCCATATGTACAAAACTGCAATATGTACAAAACACTTTAAACAAATAAGGAACTTTTTAGCCGTGGTTAAAAAATTTTATAAATCTCAGCTCAAACATTAATCTAATCAAATCAAATATAAAACCAAAGCTATTTGGCACTTCAGGGCATTCACAATTTATCTAGTTTGTTATAGAAAAACAAATTAGCCTCAGAATCCAGAGCACTGGGAACAGAAACTTTATAGCAGCTGCAAGTCTATGTATTTGAATGCAGTGTCATATATGGGCAAAGTTAATGGGACACCTTACCCCCACGAAAATCAGCCGAGACACAGAGCAGCGTGCTGCATGCATAAACAAGCCCAAAAAAACCTACAACGTTTCAAAATAAAATGATTTAAAAAACCTGCGTTAACATGCTAAAATAACTGTTGGTTTTAAATACATTTAAAGTGACAATGGCACTTTAACCCTATGCTTATGTATATCTCCATGGTTACCCATTGTCACTCTAAAGCTTTTGATGATGTTATGGTATAAGTATTGGTCATTCAGGTCATATATATACTTTTGGCCATGCAGTGTGTGTGTGTGTGTGTGTGAGTGTGTTCGGATTCTAAAGCAGCTCTTACTGGTTATTGGTTGCCACTGTTTATGTGTAGACCTGCTACTCAAACAGAATTACAGCATTAATAGCTATGAATAGTCTTCGCAACCAAAACCTGTTATTATGTGTGGGTTGATTGGACCACAAACACTATACATTGTTGTGGGTGTTTTCTTTGATAACTTTCACAAGAAACATGAAATATTTATTGCACATTGTCATTTGAAACCTAAGTCCAAATTCAGCTTCTTTCTCTCTCTCTCTCTCTCTCTCTCTCTCTCTCTCTCTCTCTCTCTCTCTCTCTCTCTCTCTCTCTCTCTCTCTGCCTCACTCTTTTTCTTTCTTTCAGTCTTTCTCTCTCTTGCTGTCTCTCCCTTTCTCTCCCTCTTTTCAGTCCTTTTATACACTGGACAGCAGTGCTCATTAAAGTGCCATTAACTGTAATGATGCTTTCCCATCTGCTGCTCTCTGAGTGTGTGGTCATCATTGCAGGTGCCCATAAGACATCCGAGAAGATAAAACACAAAAAGGCATCAAAGCAAGTCTGTTTTATCCACTTGTGGGCAAACATGTGTTCCTGGCATTCAGGAAGGTCTTTGAGTCGGGCTGGTGGGAGGAGCTGTGAAAATCATGTGGTTCCTCTCTCAGTGTAAGTTTACACCCACATTTCTGATTTGGGGCCACAACACTGTGATTTTGCCACCTCTCAATTATCGCTGAATTGGTACTTGCTCATGAACTGATTATGTGCTAGTCAGGGCCAACACACTTGCCTGAACAATGTTCTTAAAAACAGGGCATTCTCCAGTTCGGAAGTAAATAAATCAGTGTGTGAACAGTTAAACAAACAAACAAGGAGAGGTAAGAAGTAAGACGTAAATTAATAAGCACATGAACAATTCGACAAACAAACTAACAACCAAATAAGTAAGTAATTAAGTAACTAGAAAAATAAATAAACAAATAAATACATAGATGGAACTATAATAAAAATGAGAAAAATAAAAATGAAAACATATCTAATTTTACAAGGAGACCTTGGACAGGCACAAAACCCTGTTGGACTCCACATGTCACATGAGCTTGGCACACATGTCAGAGACTCTAGTGGGCCTGGCAAGGACATGTGTGGAGCAGTTGCCCTGACCATGTGTAACACCACTGTACCCACTGTGGAGCAGCGGGGAACCTACTGGCATGGACATCTCCTCCATCGGATACGGCATTTGCGTCACTGCGCTCACACATACACGCATTCTGTTTCTAGGACGTGGGGTCAAATATATGTCCTAGGGGAATTAAATATGTAAGTACATTTGTAAAAAAATATGTAAGAAAATGTTCCTAAACCTGTGCTACAAAACAAATACAAACCATGCTTTATATTTTGACCGTATACTGTTATCAAGTACTATAAAATATGTTGACTGTAACTATACTGCTTCACAATTAAGATAAAAACTGTTGCATTGTCCGGAATTAACAAAAGAGCTCCAGGTTTTCAGATCTTTCACACTTTTTTCATGCAGCACTATACCTACAGACCTATTTGTCCTGCTCACATACTCTAAATGTAAACAGCACCTACACAAACCCAAAATTAGTACACTTACAGGCACACTAGAGCACCCATGGCAGACCTTTCCACAGCAGAAGCAGTACTAGAGAACTTCCATGGATAAAGTTCATTGCAGTTTTACTGCATGTCAATAACTGTGTTAAAAAAAATGTATGTAAAATGTTTCAGAAATCTTTGGAAAGTCTGTAATATTTCATGAACGTCAACCATGTGTTTTTCTAAGCTGATGCAGATACATTTGTCTTTACCTGACATGATGCAAAAATCTACTACAAGGTTATTTTTGTGGGTTTTAGGATAAGATTAAAAAAAATTTATTAGCCCCACAAGAGGGAAATTTGCATTGTTATGGCAGAAAAATCCAAAGGTATGAGTAGCAAAGGTGACTCTTGCTACAAACACAAAGAGAGTGGTGGAGAGGTGCAGGTTGACTGTGGAGGAGAAGAGAGTGTTTTTAAGAGATGTGCTGCTTCGTCCAGTAGGCCTACTTATGGAAAGATGTTCAGAAGATGCTAGAAGAAGCCTCTCTGAAAGAAAAGTGCTCAAAAAGCTCTGTATGGCAGAGAAATCAGTTCTGATGCGAAAAATAGGAATAATAGCAATAATAGCCATAACTTTTATTAAATGTGAAAGTCAGGCAAGCAACGACGTCCAAGATGTGTATGGAATCAGATTTGTGGCAAAAATTCAAAACAAAACATTCCTAACATCAAAGAAAATTCATTCAAAATTCATGCTTGCCTGAAATGCGGAACCTAGCAGCAATAGCCGCCAGTTACGATCACATACGAGGTTTGACATCTGTGATTAACTCCAGGATATGTTCACCGATAATGAACATATTTGATCAATACTTACAATTGATTAATCATGGAGTTGATCTTGGGCACAAATCGTACATCTCATTCGTGATCGTAACTGGCCGCTGGGCACGGAGTTGTCACTCAAAAACCTGCTGGCAAATGAGGTAAGGCCCCGCCCTCACGAGAGATTTGGATCAGAACTGAAATCGAAACCTGACGCAGCGAAAACATAAAAGGAGGCGGCTTGACTGAAAATCAAGCAGTGAAACTGAAAAACTAGCAGCTAAACTGAAAGTCTCACAGGCGAGAATGAATTTTGAATTAATTTAGTTTGATATTAAGAGAATTTTGAATGAATTTTGTTTAATATTAGGAAAGTTTGGTTTTGAAATTTTGGCACAACTCTGATTCCATAGATGTGAAACATAAAATTTGAGATGGAATGTGACAACAGATTTTCAGCTGCTAGATAAAAAAATGCCACATGCTGCTTTTAAATCAAGCGTTTCTCGTTGAAACGTGAAATCTACCTCATCTGTATCACATAGTTGATGATCATGGACTCTCACTCCGACACAGGACAAGAACTTGTGATAGAGAAAGGGAGCGTGCACCTATCGAATTGCAGTGATTCCACCTGTGTACATATTCATTTAGACTAAATAAGCACATGGTCCAGTCACATAGGTTGCCCAAGGGCAGAGCAAATATTTATGCATATATACACTATGTGCATTTGAGCATCTGATCGGCTGCACACACATGGTTTCATGTTTCTTCGTTTTTATGTTTTGATGGCCAATGGACGTGGAAGCAGTTGCCGAGACAACATATGCATAACAGATCCAGTCGAGCCTGTGAATGAGGCGGGTTGCATACCCATTACACCATGCAGTAGAGTTTGTCTAAAAGACAATAGCAGTCTGCTCCTGCAGCTTCCACAGGAAAATACACGATGTGTATGATTTATCCCTCAGGCAGAGCCTCTTTTCTGTTCCTCTCCAGTAGCATTCCCTGCCTCCAGCACCAAAAGGCTCTTAATTTTAAGAACTGTACACACTGTCCTGTTTTGGGAACTCCCATTAGAATTAAACTTCTAAGGGAACTTCGTATAATGACCTTAATTACTAGCCTTTGCACTGCATGATAATTTTGAGTTTCTTGCTTACAAATATCATCTCATGCAATAAAATCATGAAATCAGAACTTAGTAGTTCACAACAGTACTTTAAATACCACAAGCATAATGACTCTACTGAAATAAAGATGAAATGAAAATTATAGAAATGTGTCTTTTACTCTCACCAACACATTCAGGCTTTCTAAAGGCCTAGAAGACCCGAGGGTTGCCCACTAATTGGCGGAGTCATTTTATAATGACCAACATAGACACACATATGGCCCAGCTACCCTGTGTATAGCATGTTCAGCTTATGACACATAGGTAGGGTCAGAGAGGGTCAATGAGTGTGACATATATTGTATTCTTGAAAAAAATGTGTCCCTAGGTTTCTTTGCTGAGATGAACTGAAGAATCCTGTTTGATTCCATTATAAAACATTTAAAAATCATAATATAAATAATCTTTTGAGGTTTTCTATTCTTTTCCTAAGTTAAATGATAGTCTTTAGTTAGCGATTACAGATGTGGCAGACAGAGATCCGATTGAAAATTTCTTGATGATTACCGGTAAAGACCATCCGGTGAAAGATTGTTTAGGATAGCAAAAGTGACAACACTCCACTGAGTGCTTTTGGCACCTTTATTTTGAAAAGTGAATGTGGTAATTGATGTAGATTTGAGCCAGAAATAACACTTCAGAGCAGCCTTAAAGCCTGTCAAGTCTCTAGCTAGAGGACGCTTCTATCACAGTCCATCCGCACCCATGCTAGTCCCCAGACAGCGTCCTTTAAACAAACTCCACCAGCCTTAGCCTCCATGGGTGCCCCAGTTTGAGTGTCTGACACCCATGCTCTTGGCTGGGCTCTGCCAGAGCTATTTACAGATGCTGTCTCTCTGGAGGCACTGCCCTGCTGCTTTTTAAAGGGGTGTCCTGCTCCACTTACTGCTCCGAGGCAGAACTGGGGGATCTGGGGGAGCTGTGACATGATTAGGGAGATTTAAGGGGATGCTGCGGAGAGGGAGGGGCGGTCTGTCTGTTCCACTGTGTGGTAACTTAATCAACTGAGGCAGGCCAAAGGGGAAAAGCGTACCGCAGCATAGTGTGTAGGTTTCTGCAGGCATGGACGTGTCTGTATGCATAATATGGTTCATGAGTGGGCTGTGAATCAGATCAAGAATTGTTTTCAATAAATGAATGGTGAGTGTGTGCGAGTGCGTGTGTGTGTGTGCATGAACAGTCAAAACTGTGCAGTAAATTAACTCCTACAGAGTTCATGGCAGCATGGTCTCAAATGAACTTTGTAAGATGTTACTGTGTGTGTGTGTGTGTGTGTGTGTGTGTGTGTGTGTGTGTGTGTGTGTGTGTGTGTGTGTGTGTGTGTGT
>JBBMFX010000037.1:16123879-16140927 GCA_037832545.1 Rhabdalestes septentrionalis | reverse complement strand
GTGTGTGTGTGTGTGTGTGTGTGTGCTATGTTGTATATAACACATAAACCCAGCCTGGCTTGTACTTTCTAGAATTCATGTACCTGAATTATTTTATTATGATTATTATTTGAAGTAGAGGTCGTAGTAGTCGTAGTAGTAGTAGAATAGTAGAATATTAGAAGTAGTTTAACAGAGCCAATGAGATGACAATGTAGACCGGGGTTTAGAATACCAGCAGGCAAACTAATACAAGATCCAAATCTTGGCAAACAGTAAAAAACAGTAGTACTAAATCATGTACAAAACCGCATGCTTCCAGTGTGGTAAACAATTGCAAGTGTTTATAGTTAATAGCATGAAGAGTACAGGAATCAGTGCAAGACGATTGACTGACTGACTGACTGACGCAATATAATGAGGTCTGATGCAATATAGCAACACTGAAAGTGCAATATTAATCTCCACTGATAGCAGGTCACACTTCATGTTGCAGTTCTAATCTTGTATACCTTCCCTCTGTATCAAACATTCTGTGAAGGCATTGTTCCTCACAATCCCTTGCAAGATTGTGTCATCTTTACAAAACAGTGGCAAAAATCTCACTGAAATGTTTACAGTCTTTCAGAATGATTTGCTGTGGAAAAATAAACTGAAAAGAAAAACACTCTCTCTGATTTCTTAACACTGAGGGTAACAGGAACCAGGGGCTGGGATGTCAACGCAAATATCAGAGATTTTGACAGCATGGATGGGGGGGTGGGGTATATGGTGGAGTAGGGGGGCGATGGGGGTATTTAACTTCTTTAACTATATGAAAATACACCACCACTGTAATTAGCTGCTCCTCTGGAATACACATGGCAATTATTTGTAGCTGAATGCGCTGCTGATCAGGGGAACATTAGAGGAAATTAGACAAAGCATTTGAGTGTGAAACCAGGAACGGATGGCATTGGGCCAGTCTCATGCTCAGTATATTGGCAAGATTTGGCAGCCTTGCAAACACACTGATATTATTTATGATTTAAAATGAAGCTATACATCTTTAATACAGCATCATTCATGGTAAAACTCAGAACTGTTTTAGTACCTTCATACCTCTCTGCCATGAACTGATTTTAAATATGTTTTGGACAAAAAGTCAAAACTAGCACACATCAGTTGACATATTCATAAAAATTTAATGTTATGTTCTATCATGGAGCTTTAGAGTCTTTTTATTCTTATATCCTTCATTATGGACAATTCTGACATTGTACCACTCTGTGAGACTTTACTTATAAATTACTATTAATATCTTTTATTCTGCACAATTTTTGGAAAATCTGTGAACATTTTACTTTTATAAGAAATAGTAGCACATATCTTCAAATACATAAATGTACATTATTCACTTTATGTAGCCACTCTTAACAATGCACACTACAGTCTTATTCAATGTAGAGTGATAAGGTTCTAGACAGCTCGTCCAAAGTCACTGCAGCTCCATGGAATCACGCATTTATGCACAGAGCATGGACAGATTCTTAAGCAAAATCACAACACATAGAACCTGTATAATTTGAATGAATGATTTAAATAGCAGCAATTCATGAATCATATGCTTTTTTTGTAAGAGTCACAAGTACAGCCTATCATATCACCTCTCTGGTCCTTTGTGAGAAGATCACTGTCAGCAAAACACACAGAAGGTTAGTTAGTATGCAAGCATAAGTAACACGACTCCTCCCTATCTTTCTCCATTAATTAACAAGGCCTGGGCTTTGCTCTGCCACTGCATCCTAATTAATGTTAATCGCTCTGAGTTCCCTCCAGGGTCGGGATCTGTTCAGCATTCAGAGAGCGAGAGAATCCGTGTTATTCCATACAGTCCGTGTCTTATGGTGCCACAGAAATCTCATTAGCTTCTCCTAGTCAGAAGGGCAGCCCAAACGCTAAGCTGTATGTGAGGTTCGCTGTATTGTTTCTGGCCACACCCACTGACCACGCCCTCTTTATCAGCAAGACAGTACTGTATTCAAGTGATCACTTGCTATGAACTGAATGGAAGATTACTAGTACAAAAGGAGACACTGCAGACAGCATAATAATTACTCACTGAAATAGGAGCAGAGAGAGAACCGAGAGGGGGGAGAGAGAGGGGGAGAGAGAGGGGGAGAGAGGGGGAGAGAGAGAGTGAAAGAGAGAGAGAGAGAAAGAGAGAAAGAGAAAGAGAGAGAAAGAAAGAGAGAGTGAGAGCGAGAGAGTGCGCGAGAGAGGGAGAGTGAGAGAGAGAGAGAGAGAGAGAGAGAGAGAGAGAGAGAGAGGGAGAGATATGGAGAGGGAGAAAAACAGAGACTGATCTTGGGTTTAGGCTTCAAATTACGATGGACAAACAGATGATAAAGCAAAAATATTGAATCTTTCCTGTGGAAATAATTAAAAAAAACACCTGAATGTTAAATTTTTGTGGTGCAATCAGCCCACATATAATGTTATGTTTTGACTGCAATGACTATAACTGTTGATGCTGAAATATAGTATGACTTATAGGTCTACCAAGAAACTGTGGCAAAGTGCATTCTAAAGAAAATTACAGTTCAAAGTAGTGGTGACAAGAAATAGATATCTAAACTGTCTAAAACAGAGGTTCTCCCATCAGCCACCAATGACCACACAACAGTCCACATTTACGTTCCAACCCAATATGAGTGGCCCGGGGGTTCATGAGGAGCAAAAAACTGCTCTAAAAGCAAACACCTGCATGGGGGAATATGAAAGACGAAGTAAGGACGTGTCCCCATTGATTGTATACTATTTGACTATTATCAACATTACATACAAATCTTTAGAAGATGTGTTAGTTGGAATAGCAAATAAAACAGCTGTATTTGTTCTAAGGACATTGTGACACCGGGTTCCTATCACTACCTCTATAAAATGTCTGTAGGCTTTAAATCTTACTTCACCAATGATATCAGTGATCATGATTATATATAGAGAGTAAGGATTATAAATCTCTGTTATGACTGACAGTTGAAATATGTTTTATTCTCACTCTACTCTTCTTTCTGCCTCACCAATTTTTATCTTTCCCACTGTGCAATGACTTTCTAGTCTTTCAGCACAAGCATTTTTAGTCTGTAACTCCAGCTTTTGGAACATTTTCCATCACCCAGTTGGCTATAAACAGCAAACAAGCTGTCGTGTTAGGCTGTTGTCACCTCATAGTTGGAACACAGGAACTAATTTAGATCTTAAAGCAATGCCAAAACAAAAGATATCTCCTAAGCAGTGCAGTTTTAAATGAAAAGGAATAGTATGAAACAGACTCAGATTTGGCATTGCTATGAAAGCAAAACATTCCTATGTGATATCCCCTGAGAGCTCCTGTTTTTTCCCCTGATTTCTGTGACAGTCGATCATGTAAGCCTGTTGTAAAAACCACACACTGTTTCTTGTGTGTTTAATGCAATAACCTACACTGCATTTCTGGTCAGGGCATTGTATGGTTTGTGATTTCTGCACCGATGGGTCTCCGCCCCTCCACAGGCTTTCAACCCCCCTCCACAGTTGCTATGGCAACCAAGAGCAATCTGATGGGCCTGGGCCTTCCAAGCATCCTTCAGATTTGGCTGTCATTCATGTGTTAACTCCAGCTGAAACTCTACCCCACCACTCCCTGTCTCTCACCCATTCCCTCTCTGGCCTTTTGTTTGGTTCTGCCGTCTGTTCATCATCTAAACTCCCTCCTGACACCTGACATACTGTTTACTTTTTTTCCCCCACTCCTAGCATCAATATTGTCCATCACCTGGAACATGTATATGTAGTTCTATACATTCTCTATTTCTAAACTGCAAAAATACACAAAAAGCCATCTGGAGCAGTGCCATACACTTAAAAAAAAGAAGCCAAAATGTTTGGTTTAAGTAATGCCAAAGAACAAAAATACCTTTAAGACCTCTAAATGCCGTGGTGGTTCTTTAGAGAACCATTTTTGTAAATTAAAATTTTGAACGTGAGGAACCTTGACAGAATCTCCATTAAATCTCTGCCTACATTGGTGTAAAACCTTCACATTCAAATATGGATCTTCAGGGACCCAAATTAGATTTTAAGAATACCATTTTCTACTGAAGAAGATTACTTCACTGGATGATGATGGAAAATGGGAATGAAAAGGTAACAACAACCTGTTTAATTCTAAGCAATAAAAATGTGTTCTTGTAAAAAGGATTTTGATGGTTTTTGGTACATAAAACTACATAAACATCATGATAGAACATTACAGGTGGGAAACTATCAGGGTACCATAAAATGTTCATAATTAATGTCATAAAAAATGTAACTATTCATTCTTGTTTCTAACTCTTTAATTCTGGGAGGGAATGAAGCATTGGAAGGATGGATTTTCCCCACTTGAAAATGAAGATACCATGTCAACATTTCATGAAGAGAATTTTTTAACAGTCATATTAACAGATTCTGTGAACATTTGTACTTATTCTCCACAATTTTCTTTTTGGAGACACAAAGTTTCATCACGATACATAAATATGTCTGAGGACATGGTGAATATGTTTGAGCACCCAAATGATTCAAATCACTTTCCATTAATTCTGTAACAGCAGTTTGGCTATTTAAGTAAGAATGCCCCACTTCATAATTGGTTTGTTTACAGGATGTGACAGCCAATTGCTTTGGGATCGGCTCCACTGTGGAGTGAGAGATTGAGTGCAGGCGTGGCGAGCTCCACAGGGGAAGTCACTGAGCTGCCTGCACTGTGCTTCAGAGTGGGTTGAACAGAGGGTGAAAGGGGTCAGAGCCAGAGAGAGAGTCCACCGAGGACAGAGGTGATAATGTGCAAATCATCCCTCGCTGCAGGTACAACAGCACACCATACGCCGGGTGAGGAATTCGGCTCTGCGGGAGCAACAACATTAGAAACAAACTAACACCAGCATCCCAAAAACATGACAAAAGGTCATGACCATTTTATGTTTGGTTCAGTATTATGACTTGGGCCAGAAAATGACCTGTTTCCAAACTACCCCTGGAAACAGTGCAATATTTGCCGTTACCACCCAGTAACTGGCAGGGAAAATCAATAATTCATTACGCTATCGATCCCTGTCTGTGCGTCTGTCCACATGTAGACTCTTCAAAAATTTAAGCCTATAAATAGCGAGTTTGCCTCCCTTTGCTTTAAATCCTTGTATATATCTTCTAATTTTACACTAATTGTCTTTTACTTGAATCAATCTAAAAAAAAAATTCAAACTAAGTTATCTAAGTTTACATCATTTACATATACATCTGTATGTATATATTTTACAATACAAATGTCCAATAGTTTATAGACTTTATAGTGTACATTTTGTACTTGACTGTTGGTGTATTATTTTATTCTATTCTATTTTTTTTTTTTTATGCTTTTACCTTTCTACTGTTCACTTTCTGCCCTGACAATGCAAATTTCCCACTTGTGGGACTGATAAATGTTTATCTTATCCTATGTTGTCACAGGACAGATGAAGACAGGTGTCCCTTTAGTAGGTATTCGCAGTCAGGAAGGGCTGAGAACAGTGGGGCAACCCCAGGGACCGGCTGGAGCTGAGTCTTGGACGAAGGCCAATTTACTCACCCATGAATGAGGCAGGTGCACTCGCTTATCGACCGGCACATTAATAACAAACAGTCCTCTCCTTCTGACCTGAGGAAGTGTCCTCTGATGCATGTAATAGCCCAGGGGTCCATGCGGGACCCGGGGGTGGGGGGTGGGGGGGTGGGGTGGGACGTGACAAAATCAGATACTGAAACATGACAAAAACGAGAGCCGTATTGATGGGAACTGATGAGGGGAGTAATTGGAGTCTCCTGTTGTTCAAGAGTGATTTTCTGTCTAAGATTAAAATGGAATGACTTGATATTTAAAGGGCACACTGTTTTGTACAATGAAAACTGACCAATTATTCTGCTCCAAATCAAATGAATAGGTCTATATGTCTATTTACAAGTAATGCAAACTGATATAAAAAGTTATATTTGATTGAGTAGTCTCAATTATTGTTCTGTTTGAGAAAAAAAATCAACAGAACAGGACCCACCTGAAATTAACAACAGTTTTGAGTGGCTGCGAGTCGCAAGTACTGAACAGACTTCAAAATAAAGGTGCTGCAAATAGTCCTTTGGAGAAATACCACAGATTTTTGATTCCTTGTCAGACCTATAAATAGGTGGTTCTTTGTTCTGTACCAGTTTATTATACTATTTTGCTATAACCATATGTCTAAGCTTAGATCAATGAGGAACTTAGAGGGTACCTGACAGCCAGATTTGCCCTTTATCTTGTCCTTAGTAACCTATGACATTCAAGCTGAACCTTTGGGGATTCGGGCCAGTTCTCGGATTCCTATAGCTGTGAGGTAGACAGTGATTACCCTTCTGTTAGGCTTGTAGATTATTCATGATCTTTAACCCCTCAGATTCTGTGTGTGAAGTACATACCAGACACGCTTTTCATGGATTTCTGAGTATTTCCTCGAAATCACGTATCAATTCCCCTGTCGTGCAGCCGCCAGCCGACAAAGGTTTCGAATGACAATTGGATGCCGCATCACTTTGCTGATTGTATTTCTGGTAAATTGGTGCCTTTCAGCGAGATGTAGTGGAAGTGAAAATTACTCACTCTGCGCGGCCGCGCACTCACAGATTTACAGAAAGCTCCGGCGAAGTTTGTCACGTTTTCTGGCACCTCGCAAGAAAGAGCAGCATTAATCAGTTTCATTTGAGCTCTGAAACCGTTGCCAGGGAAACGTATTCCCAAGACACACACAGGGGAAAAGCAGCATCTCGTCTGCCAAGGACATGAATATATCAGGTGCCTGTGGGAGACCAACACAAACAGCTGCTACATGAGCATGCTACAGCGTCTCTCTCCCTTCTCCCCGGGTCGCCGAAGCCCCTAACGCCGCTGTGCATGGGGCACCGTACACACGGACATCGAGTCCGGTGTTTAGATCCATTCAGTAATACAACTCACGATTTGATGACTTCAGACAGATGAAGTGTCATGCTGGCCCTTTCTCTAGGTCTGATTCACTGATGAAATAATTAGAACTCTGATTGAGGAACTGCATGCTGATCAAGCATAAAGTGTACTTCACAATTCTTAAGTGATAGTAGGTTATTCTCGTCTTCTGCGCACTTTAAAGGACACAACGTTACGTCACACTACCAGAGTACCGCGAAAACTCAGTGAGCGTGCAGTTTCTATATTTGGACAAGTCTCCATAAAAAGGTTGAAGTTCATTGGTCAGATGGCATGAAAGGACATATAAACACAGTGCATCAGTATTTGCAAGGAAAGTCTTACAGAAGTGGTTTACAGCAGAAGAAACAAAACACTTGTGTGACAAAATTCCTGTAACTGGGCTTTATCTCCATCTGGCGAATTCTACCACATTAAAAATGGAACTGTTTTCGGAAGGTTTTATTCAAAGCCATTGATCAAGTTAATCAAATTTTGATGCATTTCCGGTGCCACACTTTCTCTTATCGCGCTCTGCAAGGCTGATTCATCAGCCTCCCGCCCATTACCAGCCATTAACACCAAGCCTCACTATGCTACCAATCTCCTATCAGCAATGCAGTCTCCTATTATTCTGTTTAAAGGAGCAGCAGATGGCTTCTTCTTATATAAACTGAGTTTTAAGAGCTTTCACAAGGCAATTTTTTTTTGTTAAATATTTAACAATTTATGAAAGGCTGGGGCTACTGTGCTGTGCTGGCCATTTTTATACTGTAGTTGAATTAAGTGTGTATAGTGCAGTCCTGTGCTCAACTTCCAGACTTTAAAAGCATTCCTTATAAGTCTAGTTGATTAAAAAATGTATAGTTGTAGAATAAAACAAACACCTAGCTGGCAGTATTCACATCGGTGGACCAATATTAGGCTTTGATGACATGAACATTTACTGACTGTAAAGAATTTTTGCCTGTTGAACGCACTTTTTGTTGATAGATGGCCAGTATTCCTTTTTTAATTTTTCATTTCAAGCTTTAGACTTCTTGCTTCAATTAAAGCTGAAATAAAACACCCTTGACCAACTTGTGATTTACATTGTAAGGGTGAAGGCTGGGCACAGCCTCTTGTCCTCTCATAAAAAAAGCAATTTAGAGCATGCAAGAACAAGCAAACATTTAATGAAATATTCAACTCTGCCACTGGGTTTATATTGTTAAGATGCATTTACTCTTCACTCGTGCATAGTATTTATAGTGTGTGAGATGACGGCAATGTAATATCATGTCTATACCATATTCACAGGCATCCAAAAAAATAAGAGACTGTATATTTTTCTGGTTATCACTTTTGTAATTTGTTGGAGTGTGTCTGTGTAAAATGTGCAGTCACTGTTTTATACACAACTGATTACACCTGATTCAAAATTTGGGGAGAAAATGAAACAATAATATCTAATTATTGTATTATACCTTGGGAATGTTAAACTACACAACACTCTTACTTTATTTTACAGTCACAACAATTAATACAGTGAGGTTAAGAGCCGATCGTGTGCATGTGTGACTCTATTTCATCCATCCGAAACTGAATCAGGAGTGAAGCTGCTGGAATACAGACCATAGAAAAGAACATATACAAACAATATACAAACACTACTGCACTCACAACACATTGGGAGGCATTTTCTTATTTTTTATAGAGCTCACACTGCATTGTTCAGAAAAGAACAGCAACCTCTGCATTTTACACACACACTTGTACCAACAGTGAACATAAAAAAGGGAAGAGTGGCCTCTTATTTTTGTCTATGGTTGTATATAGCCTTTTACTTTTGCAAGAATATTTAACAACTGAATTCAATTTAAAATATTATTGTTCAGAATGTTAAAAAGAGAAGTAAATAAGATATAAACAGATCAGTGTCCATATTGCTTTGAGCTCTACATGTAGACATGCTGTGTCCCTGCAAAAAAAGGCCAAAATGTTGTTTCATGGTATTTGTCTCACACATGAATCTCATGCACTTGTGGCTACATCTATGACTGTTGGAAACAGCTGGTTAATACTACAAGTCATTCAATTTGGCACCAGATCCTTTACTTGTTGCACAGACCAGGCCCGAGGCCCTGGCGGAGTCTGAGGCAGCTGATCCTGAGAGGTGCCGCTCCAGGCAGTGCTAAAGAAAACAATGCTGCCTGCTAGGCTAGTCCATGCTACCCCCCAAGAGGCCGACCATTCTGTTCAGATTACTTTCAGACGTCTCCTGCCTCGAAAACACACTGGATTACCTCAGACTGCAGCACTATGAGCTGCTGCATTTTCCTCTTTCTTGAAATCCACTTCATCGATCATTGTTTATCAAATTTTGATGCATTTTCTGCACCACGCTTCCTCTTATCATGATTTCTGTGGCCGATTAATCATCCTCCCTCCTTTCACCAGCTATTACCACCATGCATTACTACGCTTCCAACCTTCTATCAGTTTCCCAATCTGGTAAAAACGCCACTGCATTGTTCTATTAGCCTGTCTGAAGTGACACTCCGTTTTTTACTGGAACGTGACTGAAAATTTCAGGCAATCAGCTCAACAGGACAATGCTAGGGATATATTATACTGTCTGTATTTTGTTACATGGTTTAAAGACTATAACATAACTAAATGAATTCAGTCCTGTACATTTCTACAATTGAACACAGCCTCTTTTATTATGCTCACCACATTTAAAGACCCTAGTTGAGCAGGCCATGCACTGTCAAATTTATAGCACGCTCAAATAACTTCTCAGTAGCTTCTAAATTGCAGTCTCAAATGCCAGTCTGCCATGTGGTCATTAAAGGACCACTTTTATAATTCCTAAAGAACCTGTGAAGGAATTATTTTTTAAAGACCTTTTTTTGGGATGTTACAGTGCATGGCACTTTTTAAAGTAGCTAAATGTAAAGGCGCTGTGAAAATCAGTCTAGGCCAAGAACGGTTTGGGGGCTTTTATTTTAAAGAGGAACGCGGGCCCATTGATGCTTTCATGATGCATCATCTCTGCGTTTGTCACTCTGTGTTTGAAGCAGCATGGGCTCATAAATAAAGGAAAGATTTCACCTCGTGATGCATTCTCTTTAATCTAACTCCCGGAGAGATTAATTTGTGTGTGAGCATGCAAGTACGGGGAGTCAGCTCACGGCAGGTTGCACAGCGGTGCACTGTAGGCAAGGAAGCTGTGGATCAATGCAACACGATGCCTGGCCAGATTGCATGTTCCCCCAGGGTGAATGTCTGTAATCGCGAGGCGCTTGATGGATAGATTACAACAGTATTTCAGCCAGGCATGTTACAGTGTGCTGAAGCATAACCACATGGCATGTGCCAACTGGTTGCACACATATCCTGACAAGGGTTACTTCTAATAAAATGGCGTTTCATAACACCACAGCAGCAGCCAGAGTGACTATGCTTTGTTTGGGAAAGACTAAATGTTTTAAGTCATGGATAAGAACTGGTGTCTTCTTTTGCATTCCCAGGAGCTGAGGATTAACCACGATGTCTAAACTGCACTGAATTGAAAATGCTTGGAATTAACATTAATTGCATGCATCAATCTGTTGCACTTATTGAAGTTATGTCTTGTTATTAAGTTCTGTTGGGGCACATGGTGGCTTAGAGAGTTGCCCCTGCAATCAGAAGGTCATGGGTTCAAGTCCCAGGACTGTTAGTGGCACCGCTTAGATACCTTTGAGCAAGATACCATCCCCACACATTGTTCCCCGAGCTCCCCCTGAACCACATGGTGAAATGGTCAGAATTTGTTTTGTTCACACTGTGTGTATTTACTCATGTGCATTGTGAATACAGTAAACTGCAACTCCCATGCCACTCACCCTTGCATATTTGGAAGAATAAGGGTCCTCAAAGAGTGCCCAGACACGCCGCTGCCAGCGTTGCCACAGGCCCCCCACTTTGCCATCAGGTGTATCTCCCAGGGCCAGCCTCTTGGTCATCTCCAGCTCCTCGTCTCCGTCTCCAGGGTCACCCAGGCCGTCCGCCTCTGTGTCGTCGTTGCCCATCTCGGCAGGACCCCCGCCGAAGCTGTCCAGAGCCTCCTCAGCCTCTCGGTGCTGCCGGTAGGTCATCCAGCAGCACGGCTCCACGTCCGTCTCGTCGATGCCCCAGAAGGCGAGCTCCTCCTCATAGAGGGGTCCGCACACGTCGGCAGGGCAGTGCAGCTTGCCCGTCCGGTAGTAGTTGAGGATGTGCGCGAAGACGCCCGGGTGCCGATCGAAGAAGAACTCGTCGATCTGGGCGTCGTAGTCGAAATGGCTGTGCGCATCGGGCTCGGCCAGCCAGGCCAGGCGCGTGCCCGGCAGGGTGCGCAGGGTGCTGCGGTACGTCTGGTGCCGGATGCCGCCCACGTTAATCACAACGCGGTCTTTCTCGTCGCCTTGGACCATCGCGTCGCTCAGGCATGTCTCGGGCACGGTCCGGGTGTTTCCAGCGCTAACCTCCCGACGCTGGAGCGCGCAGTCCTGAAAAAGGAGGCGAGGAGAAGTTGAGCGTTGCACAAAGTCCGAGAGATTTTGGGGTTGAAACTCCAGGAGCTCATGTAAATGATCCCCCCATGTTTCAGAACATTAGAAGACCACCCCAAACAAAATAAACAAAAGAAAATGTGCTAGCCTCCCACGAACGCACGAAGCGCGACGCCCAAAATCAGACGCTCCAAAATCATCATGCTCCCTCAGAGGTTTTCCAGGAGAGGAGAGGTTGGCGAGGTATGAAGTCGGCTGTAAAGGGATCACAGGCTCCTCTCTCCTACCTCACATCCTAAACGTGCCGTCTCTGATGGTCTCTGCTTCTCTCCAGTCTCAGAACACAAGAACACAAGACACATGCAGCTCTCTCATTCACAGCCGTCTCCTCAGGCTCGGGTGGGTTGCTGGTGGAGGGGGAGTCACATTTCTGAGCCTTTTTTATCAGGTGGTTCTGTAAAGATCTGTTCAAAGCACATGTTTGTCTTGTGAGCAGGCAACAGTTCTCCAACCAGTAATTGCTTTATTACCTTTCGGTATTGGTGGGTGGGGTTCAGTGGTGGAGTAAAGGCATCGTTTCCATCTTTTCTCTCGGATGTGTGAGAAACGCTCCGGCGTTGGTTCAGATGGGCTATGGTTCGTCCGTTTTACTCCTGTATCTATGCAAACCTCCCTTTTTTCTTATCTCTCTCTCACCAGTAAAAAAGAGCGAGGGGAGTTGCTGTGTGGAGCAGCAGCCCCCTTCCAGCTGCGTTAAAAAGACGCGCAGGCGCAATGATTTAATGGATCAGAAATGAATCCGAAATTGGGAGAATTTCAGCACCGTAGACAGCTCCGCATCCAAGCACGCACAGATCCACACCAGACCCCCTACTGCTGTGTGAGCGGTTAAACTGCCTTTCGGTGGTTTGTCTGGATGGTTGGTTTGGTTTATTGGTTGAATATTTGGGTGGTTGGATTGTTTGGTTGGATGATTGGTTTAGTTGTTTGGATGGTTGGATTGTTTGGTTGGATGGTTGATTTGGTTGGTTGTTTGGATGGTTGGATGGTTGGATGGTTAGATGGTTGGTTGAACGGTTGGATGGTTGAACAGCTGTTTTGGTTAATTGGAGTGTTGGTTTGGTTGGTTGGATGCCTAGATGGTTGGACTGGTTGATTCAATGTGGATGTCAAATACAGACCAAAGGTGTAACTTTAAAGTGCCATATGATGGGACATTTAAAAAAAGATTTCATTTCAACTGAGACACATAGTGAATAAGAACATGGGTGATTTGCATATCAACTTTAAAGGAACAAATATAAAACAATAAATTAAAAACAGGTAAAATGAATTACAAGTGTTTTTGGAACACACCCACACAAATGTCAAAAGCGTGAAATACAAGAAAACTGTTAGATAATTTAAATATTTTCATAGGACACAGTAATTATATTTTTATACCTGGTTCCTTTTTTTTTATATCTGAATCCCTGTTGTTAAACCAGTGGAAACCAGGCTACATCAGAGGCATAATAATGAGAGTACAGAAAAGGTGGTTCCTACTTTTGAGTTCTCACCAGACCCATGATATTTAACCTATTACTTTAGATGGCAGAAGCTGATCAGGCATCTGAAAGTCTGAAATCAGCCATATCAATTGCCTAAGTATTGGAATGGTTGGTGTCATATATATTTAGAAACCAAGATGTGAAAGAGGTATAGAATGTCAGCTTTAATTTAAGGGATCCAAAAAATGATTTAAATAAACTTTCAGAAATTACTGCCATTTTCACAGTGTCACTGAGAAAATAGAGGGTATTGTCAGAGTGACAAGCAGTTTCATGGTTAGGTGTGACCCATTCCCTCATTATTCCTGTAGATGTAGATAAAAGTTTGTAGTTAGAGCTGAATTTGGTGACTCTTCGTGATGTCCAAATAAGTGAATGCAAGTGAAAAATTAGACAAAACTGATTGGTAAACATTTAGTGTATGTTAAAAAAAATAACTTCAATGCATTACCTGAACTGTGGATAATCGCAGAATACTTTCCTTGGTGAAGAAAATTCTCTTCACAATATCTAGCCAGGTTAAGACCACTTTTGCAGAAGTAGGCATGTCACTGTCCAAGTCTACCCTCACAAGATGCCTTCATGAATGTAAATACATTGGGTTTTCCTGAAAAAAGATGCCAACCACTGGTGGTGACCCCAAAGAAAACTAGGGCCAGATTAGACTTTACAAGTAAATGTTTTTAAAAGCCTGCCCAGTTCTGGATTTTTTTGGACAGATGAAACTTGTACCAGATTGATGGAAAAGTATGGAGAAGGAAAGGGATAGTTCATGATCTAGAGTACTGCATCATCTGTCAAACATGGTGGAGGCAGTGTTATGGCAGTGTTAACGGAGCATGCTTTTCAGTTACTGAAGAAAAACTGAAGGCACAAAGACCAAAAAACAAGCAACAACTGGAGGCAGCACCAGTAAAGGCCTGAAAAGGATTTCAAGGGTCAAAATTCGGCAAATTGTGATTTCAGGCAGTGAGTGACTACAAAGTATTTTCACCTAAGTATGATAACAAACATATATTTTATATATATTTTACAAATCCAATTACAGGGCGGCATGGTGGCGCAGGGGTTAGCACTGTTGCCTCACAGCAAGAAGGTTCTGGGTTTGACTCCCAGGCACAGGGTCTTTCTGTGTGGAGTTTTCTCCCGTGTGTTTCCTCCCACCACCAAAACCTGGGCTCAAATTCCCCCAGAAATATTTTGGAAAACCTTCCAAGAAGAGCGGAAGCTGTTTTAGCTGTAAAAGGGGGACTAGCTCTATATTAAACTCTATGTATTTGAATGCAATTATAAGAAAGTCCCTGTTGATGTTGTCAGGGGTGTAGCAGACAGGGGGGTTGGGGGGGTTTGAACACCCCCACTTTTGCTAAAATGTGATTGAAATTCTATTTATAGCTTGGCATCCCCATCTCAGAACACCCCCACTTTTGGAAAGCTTGATACGTCCCTGGGTGTAGTGATCCTAATACCTCTGTCCGTCTAGTATATATATTAGTAAGAACTTATTAAGCTCGGTAGGTTTTGCTGTTTAAGAGCAATCACAAAATCCAAATATGTAACTGTCAGAAAAACACATTAACTGATTGCACAAGATCCCACGGTGATCCACGGGGGAGTTTTTTCCAGGTTAAAGCGCAACACTGCCCTCTTGTGGGAGCACTAATAGCGGCCTACTTTTAAAAGCAACTTGATTTGGGTCATTTTCTCCCTCAGCAGAGCTATCATCGCAAGATGTATTGCTATGGAAAGACAGGCATCAGATACCTAGTGTGTTCTCCATCTTGACTGGCGAGTAGCAGTGATTTACACACACACACACACACACACACACACACACACACACACACACACACACACCCATACATGCTCAGAGTGGGTATAGAAAAAATTCACATTTTGTTGCTTTGTGACCTGAAATTAAGACCCATAAGCAAGAAAAAAACATATTTACTCAGTGCCACTGATAATGTCCATGTGAAAGATATGAAAACAACAGTTTGGAACATTCCAGGGCTTGGTAGTGAAACTGAATGGAAACAATCAACTATGGGTGACAACAAAAGATCTCATGGATACAGTTGTGGACAGGCTCAAGTTCTACGACTTTATGGACCCCCAGGAGCAAATTGACGTCTACAATTAAGAAGTGGTGAAGGTTTTGTCATTCTAGAACCCTCTCCAAATTAACCCTCCCTCCAAACTGGTTGGCACAGTAAGGAGGAATGTGGTAAGAGAGGAAATTCATGGCAAAGAGTGGTCATTGTTTGCATGTGACAACAATTTCACCAGTGCTCCAAAAAGATGGCTTATGTGGGAGGCTTGCAAGAAAAAAAGTCACTTTTCAAGTCTCAACAGAGCTTGATTGAAAAACACCATGAAGATTCTAAAGCCAATAGAAAAAGATGAAATTGACAGATGAAGCCAATACAGTACACCATCCTAAGAACACCACATCTACAGTAAAGCATGGTGGTGGCAGCATCCTTTTGTGGGGGTGTTTCTCTTCTGCAGAGACTTGACAGTGTAGAAGGAAATGGATAGAGCCAAATACCATCAAGTTCTTGCAGAAAACCTGCTGCCTTCTGCTGATAAATTGTTAATGGGAACGAGGTTCACCGTCGAACATGACAATAATCCAAAATTGACCACACAGTGGTTGGAAGAGAAAAAAAAAATCGTAAAGGTCCTTGGCCTGGTCAGAGGAAAAAAATTAACCATATTTACAATCTATGGAATGACTCACAGTCCACCATCATCAGACAATTATTCCAGGCAAAAATGTTATGAAAAATAAATTTGAGATTATGGAGCTGACAAAAAGAGATCCCTGGTTGAATGGTTCAAATTTATAAACAATAATAGCTGCATGGCTTTTACTAAGTAGTCATAAACAAATCTTACATTTTTACAAAGAATTAAAAGTGGTATTTAAGAAAATGAATCCGACACACTTGTGTGTAACATACGCAAATACAGGTAATACAATATAAATATAATAAACAAATAAGCAGGCCACATGTTATAACACCTCTGACAGTTATACCTGTGATGGCCACTGTGGGGACAACTTCTACATATGGCCACTAGAGGGCGCTATCCATCATTGTCATTCATGACACGAGCGCTACTATTTTAATGTTTAATTAAGGACACTAGAGGGAGGCCTGCACTAGAAAACACATGCATTGAAAAACTTTTCAAACTCTGAAAGTCCCTTATCATATTACATATTTATATCCCCGAGGATATGAGATATGAATTCTTTTTTTGCTTTCAGTTTTGGAACACGTAGCATACATCATTAGAAACAAACTATGAAGATACGTTTGTCTTTCCCAATATGAAAAGCTGTCAATAACCGAAATACACAAGAAAACGAAGATTCTTGTGGAGTAAAGAAAAGCAAACACTCCAGTGCTTCAACAAGGGTCATGACACCATGCAAACACAAGAACAAAGCGGTCATGCTGGTCAAGGCAACAGCGCTTGGTGTGTGTACACATTTCAGTGAAACTTTGTGGGTGTACACATTTCACAGAGTGGGAAGACCCCCACACCTAGTTCAATTTCATTACACCAGTTAAAAGTTGGCTGCTGCTTCACCAAGAACTACAGCAATGCGTTCTTAATACTTTTCATTCAAAGTATTTTGATGTTAAATTGTTGTAAATATGGTAAAATATTACTGACCTGACTCTTATTTATTTACGGAAATGGCAATGGAAAATGAGGTTGTGTTGTAAACCCAAGTGTAGTCCTTTTAATTGTTATTATGACCTAAACATATCTCCTAAATTCTTTTATATGACATGTTGAAAGGTTGAAATATGATTCAATCTAAAAGAAAAAAAACTTTTGTCTACAGTTCAGACATCAGGTTCCTGCCATCACTGCTGCGAAGATGTCTAGAGGGTTGTTTCTATAGAATGATAAGATTAAACCCTTTATTAGTCCAATGGGTGAGAAATTTGCATTGTTACAGAG
>JBBMFX010000037.1:16099509-16123779 GCA_037832545.1 Rhabdalestes septentrionalis | reverse complement strand
TGGAGCTGCTCTGTGCACTGGGACACAGTCCTGCTGGAATAGAAAAAAGGTTCTTCCCCAAAATGGGTCCACAAAGTTGGAAGCATGGCGTTGTCCAAAATGTCTTGATCTGCTGAAGCATTCAGACTCCCTCTGTCACATGAGACCTCAAACGCTGTGAGGTCAGCATGTGCTTTTTGCAGGTTATGTGAACATCTTATCCAACTGCCAGCCCAGCGTCATCAGACAGTTCAATACACTCTGACGGCAGAACACTTAACGCTGGTTCTGTTACAAAAGCCGTGGCAGCTGCTGCAGTGTTTACTGTCATGGTTTTAAATCCGCAAGTGACATAAACTGTCATGACACTGCAGTGACCGGCAGTTAGTTATCAGCTATGGTAACAACACTGTTATATTAATGGACATAATCTGTCATGGCCACTCATACGACATCTGCAATGACATGCTTATGTCAATGGCATGTTTATTTGAATGTTATGAAACAGGGTTCAGGCAAAGTGTTTCCATTAAATGTAATGACTAAAGCATTCCTCCACCTATGTCCTGGAGGAATATTTGCATGGCAAAACCTTCCCTTTTCTTTTCTCCCAGGGTTAAATGAACTCACAGGAGGACAGTTTAGAGTGTGCAGGAACAGCTAACAGGCTTTTTTTTACCAAAAGCAGAGGAAAAGACCTTCCTTTTAACATTAATATGAACTGAAAAGGCCACACGGAAGACTGTTCTTTTTGTTTTCCCGAAGGAAAGCCTGATATTTGAATTAAATACAGAGGGAAAATTGTACGTCAGCCACAGTATTCAAGTCGAGTTTTTCCACACCAAACTCATCCATCTTTATGGAGCTTGGTTTGTACACTGGGGCACGATCATGCTGGGACAAAGACAACTTCTTCCCCAAACTGTGTCCACAAAGTTGGAAGCATGGCGTTGTCAAAAATGTATTGATCTGCTGAAACATTAATATTAACATTGAGTCAAATAAGCCCAATCCCTGAAAAACAGGTGCGCTCCAATACGTTTTTCCATATGGTGTACATTTATTTCGCTGGAGGCTGTAAAAGTAAGTTTGAAAGTTATTTTTAATACCATTTTCAGCCAAACTAAGCATTTAATTCCCCAACCACTTGATTCAACTAGCCCTCTGGAATCATATGCGAAATGAGTTTCTGACTCATATGAAGCCTTATCTTGCTCAGCTTCTATTTATCATTGTGAACCTGCACAGTAAGAAGCACATGGCTCCATAAATGTAGAAAGAATGCAGCTAATCTCATAGATCCATTATGCTAAGCTAAAATGCTATCTACATGCAGCACGCAGGGAGGTGGTGGGAAAAGGGTGTTTATGAATTAATCTCTTTTGCTGTAAGTGGAAAAAGGGTTTAATGTCCGGTCGCCAACATGCTCAAATCAGGCTTTAATGCCTTAAATAGCATTCACTATATGCTAAGTCTATGAAAGTAAAACTGACACTACTGAGGTCCGACCATGGGTGTAGTCATCTGATGAGGAGCTGAATCACTTGATTTTGGTCATTTATAGACCTTCCAAGTCAGTCAGCTGGTTAGTTTCTAAAGTAGAGTTCCTGCTTCCCAGAGGATTAGGCCGCAGCGCCGGTGCGTGAGTTCCTGGCATTCCTCAGAGGATTTGGGCAGAAGCAGGAGATTTCAGAAGGGGGGAGCCGGCTGTTTCCCATGACAGCTTCATGAATTAAGAAAAAATCTCCTCCATAAACTTAATTACATGTTCCAATATACCAACGTCTGCTTATACGCACCATAGCAATGTCTGGTAAATAAAACTACCATACCCCAGCCAGTCTATTTGTTACACCTACTATGTACGTATCTACACTCATTTACCAGTTTATCAGCTCCCTGTACTACATCAGTACAATTTTAGTTTATAGTACAGACTGTAGTCCACATGCATCCTTTTTAGACCACTTTACCCACATCATCAAGGATCAGAACCTCCACAGGACCACCAGTGAGCACGTATTATAAGGGGGGGTGTATCATTCTCACCTCAGAATTGACAATGACATTGTTTTGGCATGTCTGTGTGTGTGTTTGTGTGTCTATAATTTTATACGGCTATATATTACAAAAACAAAGCCCATACAGGAAATGAAGGAAAATTAAGGGAAAAGTGCACAGATTAAAGCTAATTAACTACATTCTTTTAAATTAAGAGATCGGTTCACAAATTCGGTGTCACAAATTAACTACTTAATTCAAATGAAAGAGTTTTTCATGGTAAATTAAGGTAGCTTTAAGCACATTTCAAGTACAATGTGTTTCATAGTGATAACTGTGCATGTAAAACTGGGCCTACAAGCATGACCCCGTCTATTAGTGATGTGCGGATCGATACTGAAATATCGATTCCTACCATTCCAGTTATTTGTTTTAGAATTGATTCTCACATTAAAATAGCGATTTTTTTGTGATTTGCGGTAAATGTGTAGTTTATCATGAACAGGAACTCAGTGGAAAATAACTATTACGGGGGTCGTCTAAATTAGAAGAAACTATTTCCTCTTCTGCCTGCCATATTCATGCGTGAAAAACGGCTGTATAAACACATCGCGGCGCGTTAATGTTCTCTCTCCTAGCAATAGTTGAGCGTAATGAATGAGGAAAAATGTGAAAGTTTAATGTTCATGCAACTATTTACATTTTAATGGCAAGATATAGGTGTTCAAATAGCATCGATTATTTAGTTTTATTCCTTGTTGTGATATTTCTTCATAACAACAAGTACAAGTAGTCTGATGTCTTGTATTAAATATGAAGCTCTAATCTGAAAAGACTTTTTATTTAGATTTTTCAAAAACATTTAATTTTTGTACAAAATATCGGTATCGGATCAGTGTCGCCGATACCAGCCTGAATTTTACTTGGTATTGGATCGGAAAGAAAATCAGTGGTATCGCACCCGTCTAGTCACTGATGTCAATAAGGAGTGTTTCACCCTGGTCTGCTTTTTTAAATGAGGCACAATACAAGGCAGCCAATCAGAACAGAGGTTATTTGTTCACATCTGTCTTAAAGACACATTAACAGCTTGTTCAACAAAACAATTATGACTGGTTAGTACATAAAACCACAACGTCACAAGTGAACCTCGTTAAAATGTAATTAAAAGATAAATAAAAGTAAAATATGCCAGAGAGAGAGTCGGAGAGAGAGCGAGTACAGAGTGATGGAGCGAGAGAAGTGGACCGATGTCCAATGGTTCACAAGCAGGCTCACAGTAACAGTTTCATGTACAACAGCGATCTCTAGTGGTAAAAAGGAGTCAAAGCAGGACCGCTGAGAGCCTGGCGTTGTGGCACACAGGGCTGAGCTGTAACACAGTACGAATATCTGCAGAATGCAGGGCTGGTTCAGAACATTTTGGAGGTCATGGGTGACTACATGCTTGGGGATCTTAAACTCACACACCCCAGTTATCCTTTTTGCATGCAGGAGCATTTAGTTCAAAATAATTCCTGGACTCCCTTTTTCAGACAAATGTAATTTACTAAAAGGGCACAATCGGGGGCACCAAGGGGTCTCAGGGACCCAAAGCAACTGGTTATACCGCTTATAGTAAGAAACGGCCACAACAACATTGTCCGAACAGAGAAGTGAAGCACCAGTAATCAGAGCCCAGAGTGTTTCGAAAACTGGTGTTCAGGTCCCAGTTACCATATATCTTTTAGGATGAATTCTTTTAGAATTTTACTTTACTATTTTATTCCTTTCTGCTTGAGGGGGCTCTGAATCCAAGAATTTTATTACTAATGTGTTCCATTATTATCTGCCCACCAGAATACATTTGTAACATACTTTTAATTTCCTTACAGAGTTCTGAATGTCTAGAAGACCCTGAGGGTTCTCCATGAATTTAACATATTACTCAGGGCTTTTAAGTGTATTTACTTTTGAACCAACAATATTATTTCAAGGCACTTTACAAGAAGTAGTAGCCTGCTGTGGGGCAAATATGTGGTGAGTCTCTGCAGCCTGTCCTTCTTGGGATCACTTTAATAAAGTAGCTGTGTGGGGACTGGTCTTTAGACTCAAGAGAGTCCTGGGCCTCCGGCCGCTGAGTAAACAGTCTGCGTAAACAGGCCGCAGAGGGGGCATACAGCAACAGGAAGCACTGGAAGATGTTGGAGGCTGATGACCCCAGCTTGACTCGTTGTGTTTTGCCTGGCAAGCTGGAGTGTGTGGAGAGACAGACTGAGTCTCCAGACAGACGCAGGACGCCACGCGCTGGGCCCCAGTGCCCCAAGAAGCAGTAGCAGCAGGACCACATTACACCAGGGGCCAGTGGGAGTCAGTGACCTCGTTTTTAGTCTGAAAAGTTTGTATAAATATCTTCCAAGAAGTAAATTCCACTACTTTAGGAGTGCTGAGTCAGGACTGCGGTTTTGACCACACACAGCCTGTCTGATTTCCGGAGAAACGCATCGCCGGAAGAACAGTGGGGCAGGAGCACGTGAATCAAACATGAATGGAAAAAATGAATTTATGAAAAAATAGTCAAGAAGTTTTGCAGCTGACATACCCATTCAGATCCAACGACTAACTTCAGTATGAAGACTTATTTTAACATTTAGTTTACATTTAAATATTTACATTTGGATTTTCTGTTTTGTTTTTTTTTGTACAAATTAGCAGCAAATAGGAGTAAAGACTCACTTTAAAGCTGTAGGGTTTGATTAATTAACCGATGTCTTCATATCTCAGTGGCTCAGGCTCAGAAAACCAGGGGACCAAAGACTATTTGATTCAGTCTGTGACAAATAAACAAGCCTGATCCATAAGGATATAAACGCACCAGATCAGGACCCAAGCAGGGCAGCTTCAGGGGCTCCAAGGAGATTTCGCCACTGTGTCATCGCCAAGTCACAGACCTGTTATTGTTCTGTGGAAACATTGTCAGGAATTTAGCCTTGGGAACATCTACACCACAATCTCCAGTCATGCACCTGGTAAACAATACAAAACATGCATGAGCTTGCAATACCCTGAGAATTTGAGAAGTATCTTCAGTCTTTTCACTTCTCTTTTAGCATCCTGTCGGAGGGCCTAAGGAGATACCTGGGAGGCCTCGCAGTTTCAAGGCTGTTTAATGGAGGACCAAGAATAGAAAGGCATGGAACTCAATTATTTAAATCCACTTTACACTCTCTATCTGACAGTGCAGGCTTTAACACCTGCCTCCATACTCTATTAAACTGCAAAACGTGCTTCATCACTTTCTGCACAGAATTATGACAGTCGTGATAATCGGCTCACTTTTAAAGCCAGGAACAGCTGGCCACATCAAACAGCGCTGTGGGCGACCAGATAAAGCCTTCAGCGCTGTTGAAATAGGGTTAATAGTAATGCTGTCATTCATGGGAATTCCTGTTCTTATGTATTTGTTCAGTAAGGAGTTTCTAACTGGGCATTAGAGGCAAATGCTGCAGGGCCTAAATGTCAAAGAAGATAATTGTCTAATAATGATAATTTCCTCTAATGCCCCTGTGGGATGTTCTAACACTGGAGCACATGGACATTTTTGGCTATTCTAGACATGTGAAATAAAGTAATATGGCCCCTTAATGTGTGGAATGTTTCTCTGCATTTAACCCATTCATTAAGTAAAGCAGGGGGTAGCCACCAAAGAGGGGTGCCCAGGGATGGTACCTTGCTCAAGGCAACCTCAGTGATGACACTAGCTGTGCTGGGATTTGAACCCACAAACTTCTGATTGCAGGGGCAACTCCCTAACCACAAGGCCACCAAAATGTGTTATGTGAAGATTGTAGCAGAGATTAACACACAGTTCACTTTGCATGTTGCAGTTTTACAGTGGGTCTTTCAGTAAAGGGCCAATGCAACTGATCTCCATTTATAACCACTGCCTGAAATCTGGTTGGATTATGGTTTATTTTCACAGTTGGTGACATATGTAGAATTTCCAGGTTCCACAGAATGAAGTTTTTACACAAAAATCGAAAACATGAATTATTGATCCTACTCAGGGGCGGATCTAGAAAAATACTTATGGGGTGGCAAGAGGGGGGCAAGAATTTTTGAGGGGTGGCAACATATGGCCATAGGTTCTAGGCTACATGTGTTCTAGACGATCTGTGGAGTGAGCTGTACTAAGGTTAACATATATACACTGCGGAAATAAGTGGGTCACTCCACTCAAACGAGGTACTGGACATTGCTTTTATTGTTTACTAAGAACACACATTCTCAGATGAGGTCTGTACTCTTTCTGGACAGTTTTATAAGGTATATGCAAAAGAAGAGACATTTAACAACAACAACACCGATTCAAGTTCAGCAGGATTTAAACCTGTACCACATTTTATACTTTTTTCCCTTTCACTTTAGCTTTTATTAAAGGTCATATCAGATTTTCTCAGTTGCCAAAACAATGATTTAAATACAGAATTTTAAAGTGCAGATTCTGTTGAGGTCATTATTTTAACAGCTTTGTAAAGGCTCACCAGTGAGCCTAGCATGAAGTTGTCATGCCTATAACCGCTGAACGCGGCGATTTCAATGTTGCTCAGCAAAACGCTTCAGAAATGTATCTAGATCTAAATCTTTTGTGCGTTTTGATTCAATGTTGAGTACAGTCAAACTTGATAGTTTCTTTTCTGTCATAGTAGAACGTAAGTAAGTCTTTACAAGCCTGAGAGATGAAAAACTTCTTTCACAGGATGCACTGCTCACAGGTAAGACAACCGCTATTTTACACAACCTGAACAACTCATAAAAACATTTGCCACCCCATGCCACCCCGGTAGATCCGCCCATGATCCTTCTGTCAGTTCCCAACTAGTTAATCTAATGTGTAAGGCCTTCAGTCCAGCTCCTGAAGACCAGAAAACCTAGGCTTCACCAACCTAGACACAATGTGAATGGTTAGGCATCCCAATACATTTGTCCATATAGATCTTATTGGTACTAACTGGGCATTAGGGGCAAAAGGTCTGGTTCCTATCACCACCACTGTGAGCAATTCTGACTTTGCAAGTTTCAGAAGAACTAAAAGCATTGTAGGTCAACCACTGTCAGTGACTTTGTTTTTGTTTGCTTTGTTTAATCATGTGTTTAATCTGAATTCTGGAAAAAAGTGGAGTTTTTCTTTAAAGACAGCAGGGATGATAAATAGTCTGACATCCCTTCCCATCAGTGACGGCATACATGAAGTAACATTTCCCCCTTAAGTTGGTTTCTATTAATGTGTAATCAAATGAAACTTTGAAACTGTTTAAAGGAGGCATGTGGTTGCTACGCAGCTCATGTCTTTATCAGCTTATGGGCCATTATCAGCCATAAAACGTTTCCAGAAGTAAATGATCATGTAAACAATCTGTTTGCAGGAATGTTAAATTATCATGAATCTGCATATCTGATCAATGGTACTGGTTTTTTTTCCATCTCACAGCAAAAATCATGCTTTGCATATTTGTTACCCATCAGAAGTTTAAAGGGACACATTTTCAAGCTGCTCTGAACAGAAATAATAGGGTGTCCTGCAGTTTATTCAGAGGAAAACAAGCATACATGTAAATGATTTATGACAGTATTGATAATAATGTCAAAAGGCCAAACATTACATCCAGTTGCTGTGTTGTCATCACCCGTTACTACTCAAAACGTTGGGCCTCTTAATATAATTTCTATAATAAAAAAATGGTTATAGACAAATCCTGCCCTTGCCTTCGAGAACACGAAGCTACGAGTCAGTGCTAAATATATCCTACGGATTTGCAATTGTTAAGTTAATGAAAACTATCCCAGTTTAGATTAAGGGCTCTTATAAAACTGTCTCTTTCCTGATATTCTTTCTGGGAGGATTAAATCAGTCACAGGCTTCCTTTGAGCCACGTGAAGTGTCACTGGTGCGGGGAGAGGGAGGCCCATCCTGGTCACGGATGGTGTGCGGTAACACTTTTACATTTTACTACATGTAAGAACACTGTATCTGTCAGTGATGTGTTCACTGTAACAGCTGGTCAACAGAGGTGCATCTTATGTAAAGTTGATTGATGATTTGTACTCATTCATAAACACATAAGTTAGGACAGACTTGAATAATTACAGTAAAGCTTGAGGCCGATACATATATTTGCAATTGCATGTAATGATGTAGGCTGAGGTGCTAAAATCCAGCTGCAACAATAAATAATAAACACATCACCATTAGTTACACTGTTGCTGTGTCCATTGTTGAGGTGTAACTACAGTTACACAGGGGTTACATTATTATAAAATAGGAGCATGAAAAGGTAAAATGGGAAAAAGGAAATGTAACAGCAATAAGAGTAGTAAAGTTAGTCTCATTGAATTTTGGAAGGTTTTATGTTGAACGGACAGAAAAGCTCCCGCATATTTGAGACTTCCATAGCCCCTCCTTCCAGTTATTTGAGTGAAGTGAAACCCACTTTAGCAACCACCCCCCAAATAATAACATAGCTGATAAGTCTGCCGTTCTGAGGGTGAATAGAAGGATGTTTGGAGGGTCGCATATTGTGGTCAGGGTGTTGGAGGTTGTTTTGTAGTTTGCTAGCTGGTTTTGATCAGTATCAGCACCTACACCCAGGTCACAGGAACTTGATAGATGCCTCTGCTGAAATGTTCCATCTCTAGAGTCCCAGCAGGCCTATGGAAACTGTAGAGACTGAAGTGTTTATTCCACTTAAAGATTGAGACATGGCTTGAAAAACGGATCTTAAGTTTTTGGGAAATTGCATTTGGAACTTCTGTTTTAAATATAGAAATAGACCTCTAATCTATGACTGGAGAACCACCCAGAAAACGGTTAGTTCTGAGGAAACTGCAAATGAACCATCGACCCCGCATTTTTTCACACAAGTCATGTCCGGAATGAAGAGGCGGAAAACTTGTGGTTTTGAAAAGTTCCTCTGACTTCATACATGAAGTAATCAACTTTATGCGTTAGAGCGTATAATTACACCCATCAGTGGTAAGATGTTTTCTTCTGGAAGGAAGCTCAAATGCAATCGCATTGAAGAAATATAGTTCCTCACCTTTTTTACTGGGCCTCACCTCTTTTACAGACCACTTCATATGCCTGACAGGTGGCCAGACATCTTTAGTGATGGTGGACACTGGCCAGAGGATAAAGCAGCGCTTTCTGAGAGAAAGCCCATGATGAATTATTTATTTAAAGTGTGTCCAGTTGGACGTTATTAAACTGAAAGCAAAATGCCAGAATCTGAAGAAGGTGTTGCAACTCTGCCACACTGGGGATAAGGTCGGCTTGGCTGTGAAAGTGTGCTGAAATTGTGAGATTAAATTTGAGCTGGCAGGCAAATAGATGACTGGAATCATAGTCACAGTACTTTGGGCCCCAGTGTTGACGTGCCAGGCATTCTACAACCCCCTATCACTTAGTCATGGGGTAGAAATAACCACCATGTCTCTGGCAGGGAACAGGAGTCCAGGAGGGGCCTGTTTAATAAAACCCTCCTAGCAGGGGCTATAGACGTGACTTCCCAGAATGAAGAGGATTTTCTAAAAAGAGGGTACAGGGGAACTTTGTCTTGTCTCCAGTCAATAGGTCGTAATAATATGATGTACATGGGAAGATAAATAGATATGTGGGTAGATAGGTAGTGTGATAGATAGAAAGGTGCGTAGATAGATGGATGTTCTCACATTTTCACATTTATACTTTTGGTGTGAGGAGGCGTGGCGCACACTGTTAGTGTGATCACAGGATGCACTGGTTAAGGCCATGACACAATTTCTGGTAAACCTCACACCAACACAAGAAAATGTTGTGCTGGGTTGGACCATTCTGTGCATTGGTGTGTCTGGGGATGTACTCAAAGCTTCTTATCTCTCAAACTTTGTTTTCATGATCTTTCTGATGCAGCCCACACCACTGCCACCATGTAGGAAGTTCGATTCAGCAGGAATTTGAGTTGCCAGTTGGGGAAAAAAGGTTTTGCAATAGCATACCTGGAAATGGGGATCTCCTGTAATTTATTATACCTCAGCTGCTGGTCTAACTAGCAGCCAGAGATTAAGAAAGAGATTAAACCGTTTCTCACCCCAGTAGACGCAGTGTTTAATATTTGTTCATCTTGGCAAGACATAGGAAGTTGCACCACTGCGCTTCCTCATGCCTGAACCCCCTGAATACAATTTTAGGTGCGTCAAGAAAGCTTCAACTTTCCCCTGTTAGAACAAGCAAATGGCACCAAAGCTTTTTGTAAACACGAGTATAATTTTCACAATGCTGAAGTGTGATAATGATAGTACTTTTACAACTAACATTTTAGTTTTACACAAAAGGACTTTTTATTACATCAAATCATTAAATATACTTATTATCCAATTTAACTGGCTTTCAGTATACTAGAGCCTGTAGTTAACTGTTATTCAACCACAAATGCTCAAACTATTGGTTGAGAAGAAAACAAATCAGGTCTGTCTGTGAGTGCATTGGCATTCCCTTTGTGTTGGATCATGAAAAAAGGACAGTATCACTCAGTTCTTCAACATCATACAGTTCCTTCTCTATAATGCACCCCTGGAAAACATGTAATCCTTCAACAAGATAATGAAAACAAGCTTCTGGAAAATTGTACCAGAATTGTATCAGACCAAATAAAGCAAATTAAAAAACAATGGCCTCTAGATCTTTCTCCTAGAGTTGCATGGGATGAGCTGGACTGACAAGTTTGAAATGAGCAGCTGACACAAAACTGGTAGAATACTTGTGCTGGGAGGGTTTGGACACAAGTTATTTCCAAATCTGCTGCTGGGATAAAGGCAAAGGTTGTTTTTTAACAACTCTTTCACAGCCATTAAATTACACATATAGTGTATATATGTACGTATTTAATGTTCTTTTACTGAAAAAAGATGAAAATACAATGTTCATTGCTTTATTGATTTATTGTTAAAAATCCCAACCTTCTGGCCTGTGTATTTGTGTGTAAATGTAACATGTACATTTGTGTCTATCCTTCATCCTCTCACCACAGACAAAACCCATGAAAGTTTAAATGCTTTGATTTGCCTCAAACTGCTGCTTTGCTTATGGCTCTTAAAAAGAGCTGAAAGAGGAGCGATTCCAGAGATACCACACGTGTGAGCGCTTTAAATTGTCGGACAGTGGGATAAAGACACATAATTCACACCGCAAACTGTCTTCGGACTCCTTGGCTTAAACGAGTTTGACAAATCATCAGGCCAAGGAAATACCTTTTCCATCTTCTTTGCAGATTAAGAGCCAAGAGTGTACACTAAAGCCGCGCTCCTTCGCTCAACGGATACCGCGTGGGAAGCAAATAGGAAGCAAATAGCCATGCCTAAAAGGAAAAAGCCATTGTGTGCATCCTGTCGCTTATCCCGTCACTTAGGGTAATTAGAGATCGAGGTCAATCATCTAGTTTGGTATTTTAGATTCTTTTTTCAGAGGAAGGTTTAAATAATTTATTAGAGGTATCAAAGCTATGTTGCTTACTATTAATGGTTGTCCATTATGATTTGTTGCCCAGACAAGAAGTCTTATCTGTTCGTTGCTTCTGTGTCCTCATATTGTATAATGGACTCTTACCCTGGAACCTCGAAGAGCATTTTATCATGGTAAAGTTTATTCAAGGATCTCTTTAATCATGGTAACCTGTTATTTTCTCGCATCAACGCCAACTATATCAGATGATATGATGATAGGAGTGAAAGGCTGTGGTTTTCAGCTTGGTAAATGAGACTCTTTTGAACTGGAGAACATTTCTAGAGGAAAAAACCCCCAAGAAGTAATCAACATTAAAGCATGATTCTGAGACCTCTATTTTTCATTGCTGGATATCCACAATTTTTACCCCACCCAGGAAAACAAACCTCCAAACCCATTAGGGGTGGACACTAAGGACACTTAGACAAAATAAAAACATTGAGAGTCCAAGCGGAAATAAATGGAAAACAGTGATTAGAGCTAGGATGGTGGTCGAATCAGTTTACAGAGATACTTTCCCAGCAGGGGATTTAATTTAAAGGCCCAGGTTCTGCCTACTCATGTTTTGCCACCAGTTTTTTTGTCACTGAACAGAAGACCATGATGAGTAAGACTGTGGAAAGAACACTTTCTTTTTTTTCAGTTTCTAGTCTCAGGTAATTTCCCAGAATGTGGTTTGCAAGGCTGGTTGAGTAGGTAGGTTTTAGAGCTGCTGCTGTTGTTGCTGTACACTTGGTGTGTGTATGTGTGTGTGTGAGTGTTTTCTAGTTCAATCTCATGTACAGGAGTGTGTTGGCCAGATCTAATGTACAGTAGTCATTCGAGAGCCTTTATCAGGACGAGAGACAGCTGGAGGAACATGACGCTATGTTCACGACATGGCTGTCTGACTAAGCGGCCTTGGCTGTCGGGAAACTCTTATGTCGCAAGAGGCTCTCGCGCTTTCCCCCCATTCTCTATTTGAAGGACTGTATTTTTGAACCAGTCCTTGGCTTGAGACACAACATGAAACAAACTGAAGGAAACCCCCATCAGTGGTTCAGTTTTTGGGAAACACCAGTGATTTCACCTCCTGAGGAAGACTGGAGGAGTGCAGTTGTAAAGACGAGGTTTGCGAGAGCTGCAGGCCGATGCTCCCTGATTCCAGCCTCACCCTTTGGCAGGGCTGGTGTTTACCCGGTCGCTAGGCAGCGGCCTGCCTGGGCTCTGGAATGGGCCTGGGCGGTCTGAAGAGAGCGGGGAGGAGTGGGATGAGAGAGACTCTCTATATCAGTCCCACAGACACTTAGTCAGACACCCTCAAACCCTTAGAGGAGTGGTTGAACTTTATACCCCTCCGGGGGCCACGATCTGGCATGGTAACAGTTCAGATTACAAGCATGAATCGGTTTGGGCACTCTGATTCTTCTTTGTGTTTTCCCTTTTTTTCAGGGAGAAACTCTCCCTGACCATGTCCAGGGTTCCCAGGGGGATTTTTTTAAAAGCAGGGATTCATAATTTGATTACATTTCTGCTATGCTGGATGCAGCCAAACAAAGGAGCATATCACATTTACCGTTTTGTGTCTTATTGTTGTTGTCATAACAAAACTTGTATTTGAAGTGGCAAATTTAAAGGGGAAGGGAAAGCAAATGTATTCTTAACGTTAGTCAATCGGAACAATTCTGTCGGCCCTTTCATAATAAATTGGTCGGGCACTGTTTTCAAATGTTTTATGTGAATTAAAATCAATTTCATTACTTTCTTTATTGCATGTTGTGAGGACGTTATAAAAATAGACCACGGCCTATCTAAACACTCCCACTACAATTTTGGCAGATAATTATTTAATGCTAATGTTAAGGACCTCAATGCTGAAGAAAATGAAATTGCACACCACAACATAAACTTGTACGAAGATATTATTCAATAAACAAATTCCATATATGATGAAAGCGCAATTATGTACTATAGTTATAGTTTATAGATTCAGTGAATAGCTATGTGATCAGTAAACTTTGGTTATCCAGTCATAATAGAGTCATCCACAACTTTGCACATCATTGAGAATCTAAATTTTTGTACTTCCTTCAATTGTTTGAAATATTATGTCATTTTAACTTTAAAAGAGTCATTGTATACATGTATGTAGATTAAATGCTAGTGTAGATATAGTCCTTACATTTTACTCAGGCAGTTGTATCAAGAAGAAGGAAACAAGGGAAAAAAACCTTGCCTTCCTATTACTCAGTTTATACGACTTAAGAGAATTGCACCTCAAAAAGCAGGAAAAATCCTAGGGTTTGACCTGTGGGTGGATAAATTTCGTTCTGCAGCTGTCCACAGACATTTGTGTGTGGGGGGTGAAGGAGAAAGATGAGCTGGGCTTAAGGATTCCCATGAAAGAACGAAAGTGAAATAGTTTCGTATAGTTTTATGTAGGGGCTGACCGATGATAAGACACCACAGATCTGGTATCTGGACTTAATATCACACATGCTTCCAAAGATGCCATTTATAGTAGCGTAACATGCTATAAAGCCGGTGGCCAAGAGAACTGAAAATAAATAAAATAAATAACGTTTAAGAAAAACTACAATACTAATGCTATTTAAGACTTAGCGTCAGTGTTTTAGCACGTAACAGTTCCCCATGCTTGTAATATAAGTTTAATGTTTCATTTTTGCCCACATACCTTTTATATCAGCTATTATCTGTTATTGTAATTCTTTCAAATCAATCAGTAATGGCGCTTTCGTGTTACATTTGAAGAAAAGGAGCAGCGCTGAGGGTTTTTTTCCGTCAGCCAGTGATTGAGTGCTCAGGTCAGCTCCGAATTCCTCCTGTAAACCTCTGTTCTTCTCCAAATTCCCATTACTCTTCCATGAGTGGTGTTTGGATGTTCCCTCGCTTGCTGGGCTAGCTCCCGCTGGGCTCTGGGCTGTCTTTACTTCTCCCTTATTTGTGTCCTGCATTCCTCTACAGCGTCTGTCCGCTGCTGACGAGGTCCAGCTGCCCAGGCCGTCCTCGGCCTGCGTCTGATTGGACAGTGATTTATCTGTAAACAGAGGCCCCCTTTCCCGCCTCTAGCAGCCCCCACCCACACAATACCACTCATTGTAGTAAAAAAAACTTTAAATAGTTAGCCCAAGTGTCTGACCTCTTTTTTTGCCCCCTTTTTTTTTTTTTTCCCCCCCCCTTCTTCTTTTTCTATGGGTTTGTAGGAACCTCCTGCCACTCTTAGTTTGCCATTCTGTGTTTGTGAGGAATTTGATTATTTTCTGTCTCCGTTTAAGAAAGGGAAGAGAGTCTTGAACTGGAAAGCTGTGAAGAGGGTTGGCCGGATACGCGCCCATGTTTTCTCATGTATGGATATTTTTACTCCTCTTGCAAGAGGGCCCCCCCAAGCCTTTGTTAAGGGGCCGTAAGCAAGTTCCAGAAGGAGCTAGAGATAAGAACGTGAGGATCACTGGGTCACTTAAATTTGCTGACTGAAAAGCGCAAGCACAGCACTTCCTCTATGTAACGGAACAAATAAGTTAGGGTTGCATAGTTGATGCTGGAATTTGTTTCAGGTTCCTTTCTCAGTGAAATGACCAGATCTTGAACTTTGGTTGTGTTCACACGCAGAATGGCCAGATGCAATGAAGGCTCATTTCTCTCCATCTGTCTGTTTTTGTCCACTCAGCTGGCCGGATGTGTAATCCTGGGCGTGTCTCTTTGGCTCCGCCATGACCAAAAGACCACCAGTCTCTTGGAACTGAAGTACGACGGCACGGAAGCACCCAACACCTTCTACATCGGTAAGCATTCTCATGTTGTTTATATCAGTATCACTAAAGAATAGCTCAAACATTCTAACATGGCTGACAATTAAATTAGCATTTCTAGCTGGTCTATTGCCACCACTCCCCCCATCTCACACACACACACACACACACACACTCACCCACCCTCTGATTTTTCCATGCACTTCCATCAACCAGATTTGTTATCATTACTGGTACAAGGGATTGCTATAATATCAACAATTTATAGTTTATAGTCACATAGTTTATTGCCTTTCAGTGAACTCTTTTACGCAGTTTACTGAAATCATTCACTCAACCACAAGTTTTTGCTCCTTCTTTTCTGTCAGCTTTGCATTTCCAAGCCAGGCCTCCATTAACCTGCTATTCGTGCTTGAAACTCAGGTGCGGTTAAACGTCTCTCTCACACTATTCGGACGTTTTTGTTAGAAGTAACCACAAACACCTTCAACTTTTGATCTAACGTTAGAAAACGCCCATTACATTGCTCAACCCCTGCTGGATTCAGAACATAAAGACCCAACCGAGAGGTAAAGTGTTGGGCTTACAAAAGATCAGGTTACACGAAGAATTTCTCCCCTTGCACACGTCGATGGATGTGCAGCCTTTAATCGTTATTACCACAAAACATGTGAGTATTAATAATTATAATGACCAGTACATTTGGCCTGCATGTCCTAAGAGGATGGCTGTGGTCATTGTCCCATCCTACAAAGAATGAAAGGGTTAGAGTTCATATAATGCATTTCTGTTTTTGGGAAACTATGCTAACCTAGCATAAGCATTGGAAATACTCTAATGTAAAATTCCACAATGACATTATCTAGGGGAAACATCTTGTCTTATTTAACATACGTTTTCATTGAAATTGCTGGTTACAACTTTTGAGATGTCTACATTAATAGGGATTAGCTTTTTACAGCATCGTAGTTCAGAGGTGGCAAGATTCCTCTAATTGGCTTAAATGAGGAAATTGTCTAGGCCATACAAGGACCCTCAGCTAGTCTTAAATTATTTCAGCTTTATAATTAGGGTCATGTTCTTGTTGAAACATTCATCTTCTTCCTTCTTTCCTGGTAAATGGGATGATATTAATTCTCCTCAGTCTGATCCAGGACAACCTTCTGTTATGCATATGAATATTTTCTTTCACGTTTATAAGTCAACCTGTTGGAGGATGTTTGTTTATTCAGGAGGAACTTGTATGTGCTTAACAGCAGGAGGAACAACTGGCCAAAATGACCAGTCAACAAAAACATCCATGGTTCCCATGGGGGGGGGGGGGTTAGGTCTTCCTACCCCTAGTTTGAACTAATGGAGACTTAAATGAGTGAGAGTAATATCTTCAAGATTATAAGTCTAGGCGCCATGATCAACTGTTACAACAAAAGTGTATAAACATCTTTTCCTGACTCTTTGAACTATCCTTATTTCTGGGATAATTGGAGCTAATTGCTTGCAGACACAGTTTACCATGCTTGAGTAATGGATAAAGCTGCAACTGGTCTTTTAAGTGGCAAGTTCTAATACAAATCTGACCCAGATGCTTTCTTGAAAACACTGGATTGTTTCTTGCTACTGCCAGTGTGAATTTGTTTATCATCAAATGCAATGTTGATGCTGGTAATTTAAGTTATGTTATCACTGAAGGACACCTTCAGGAGGCCTATTCAGCATAACTGTAAAATAACTGTAGCAGTGGTCGGCCAAGACTTGAAATCCATTCTGAAGAAGCTCGTGTCCACCTTGGCTTTGAAAAATGTACAGATTTGTGTGCATTTTATCTTTAGGGTCAAATTCAAGAAAATAAAACAACTTCCAATAACATTCAAACAATAAATACTCAAAAATCTGATTACAAACTTCACTGTTGAAAGCAGTTGACCTCAGATCCCAGTATTTGAAAAGAAACAGTATCAAGCAAGCATATTTTAATGCACTTTCCCTCTTTCACTGGAGCAAGGCCATTGCACAATGTCACAAATGGGTTTCGACTGCTGAAAATGTCCTAAATCTAACATAGGGACCTCAAGCTTGTTCACAGCCACTCCTCAGAACTGGGAAACTCCAGCTTTTTCATTCACTGTCTGTTCTTTACCCCCCACTCCCCACCCCACCCTCACACACACACACACACACACTCTCTTTTTTCCCTTCCTTGGAGTCCGTAAGGAATCTTGGCAGAGTTTTCCAGCATGATTACATTTCCTGCTGTATGGAAAACTTGTGCCTCACACTCATCCAAACGTGAAACCAAGTCTTGTAAATTTTAGCCATGTCGCTAAAAGAGTGCCCGAGTGGCGACAGCAAAGGAATTGATTGAGAGCTTTAATCACAGAGGGTCTATGTGCTTTCTCTCTTTCCATCTCCTCTTCTTTACTCCGAATGAAAAGGGTTGGTTGAAAGCTGAACCCCTCTATTTTCAGCGTTCTGAATCATCCCTATTGTGCAAATTTGGAGGAGGGATTTTTTTTTTGCCAGGTCTGTTTGCTGAAAGGCGGGAGCTGAGGAAGAGGGACTTCTCCGCAGTTTTGGAAAATGTTAAATTCCCTTTTGAGTCATGCATGGTATTTCCTGAACTTTTTGGGCATGTCAGAGATGGGCCTAACAGTGTGTTTAGGGAGTCGTTCTGTGTTTGTCTATGTGACGGGGCCTGACCCATAGTCATATTTATTTCACTTATTCTAAGAAACATCTAAACTGTCTATGTTTTGATGGTTTGATGTGAAAGGCTCCATTCTGGAGAACCTTATCAAGTGTACACAGCAACTGAAGAGTTTAAGGCCTCATAAAAAGAAAACCATAACTCAAAATGGTTATGGGAATACTGTATAATGCCTGACACATGTTCTTAGAGATACTATTTTGCCCTAAAACCTGTTGAGGAAATGGTAACTTGTAGTATGTTGTAAGGGGAAATATACCCAGCAGAGTTATTACTGTTTCAGCATTACATTACATATAAACCTCAGAAAATGTGTGAAGGTTCTCTGGCCATTTTAGATAAATACAAGGTCTTTATCTGTGTTGTAGACCACATGACCCCTGTTCTATCATAGTAAAGAAATATGAATCAGTAAGTCTACAGTACACCATATTGAACCATTTAGTGACTGAATTATACAAGTGGCCTTGTTTACTTACTTTATCCTAATGACTGATCATAACAGCACAAATCATTTTTAAATTAAACTTCTCTGGGGTTGGAGCTACCCTATGCAATTTTTTGGTGTTCTTTAGCTTTTTATCATACTTCTTTATAGAAAAGATTTGTATTATTACTATTATTATTATTGTTGTTGTTATTATTGTTACTATGTTCTTGTTAAAGCTTTGGTTTGGATATGTGTTACAAGTTTTTTATCCAACTATGACATCAGCTCAGCAGTCAAAAGAATATCTTTCCCAATTGTTAGAACACAAACCAAGTCATGATTGAGCTGTTAGTGCCAGAAAATGAACTGATCCCACTAGTTCTGTATCAGTAATGTCCTGTTATATGCATCCACGTTTTGTGTGTTTGTGTACATGACAGTAATGGAAAACCTCGCGGCCGAGTGTCATGTGCCTCTAATGCAGAGCCTTGAACAGGAGTGCTAGCATTGGTCTCCATTCATGTCAAACATTTATGGAGAAATCAACCACTGAGGCCTCAGTCCAGCCTTAACCCCAGTATCTGCATAGTAGTTTAACAGAGCCTTGACCTCTTAACCTCCTGGTCTGGGGGTAGTAAGGGTGGGGGGCACAGGGACACACTGGCTATTGTGGGACCCTGCGGGTGGCCATGCTGATGTCTGGGAACAGCTGAAGATCTCACAGGAGTTCCACACGTAAAAGAGCCTGTGAGAAATGTGTTTTGGACGCTGTTATAATAAAGGATGACACCACCCAAACCACTACACTTATAATACATTACCACAAATTCCTCCAATCCAGTCACTCAGAAAAGAATTATACAGATGGTTTAATAGAGATGCATAATGAAGGAATTCAGCTGCTTACCATTCACTTCCATGAGTGATGAGGTTCTTTCTTCCCAGTACATAGAAGAAAAATGATTGTCCGTGATAAAAGACTGTACAGTACAAATGCAGCAAAATCAAGATTTATCATTAAGCAGAAGACATTTTCAGGTTCTAGGCTCTGTTTTCAGGCCCTTACTTGCAGTGGGTGGATGTGAGTAGAGGGCATTCAGATGCATTGTGCGGGAGTGGACTACAGAGATATATGAGACTGTAGACGTTAATGCAGGCGGTACAGCAATTCCCAGCTTAGTGCAGAGAAATGGGCTAGCACCCAATGACTGAACACACCCATCTCCAGGCATTATGGGCTGTAATGTGAGATAATCTGTGTAAGTTGGTCCTATCAAATAAAGAGCATTGAATGGATTCCAAGGCAGATACTAAGCCAAGAGCTTAGCGTTTGTGGGTGAGAAAAATCAAACGTAATTGCCTGTCTGAGAAACCTACTCACCTTTATTTGCGAAAAAAACATAATTGCATAAATGCATGACAGGAGCAGCCACGGGTAGTACACAATTTCCACACTTCGTACTGTTAAAGGTATCATGTGAATCTGACTGCGTGCAGTCACTTGATATTACATCTTCCTGTGCTGTGTCACAGCTTGCGCTGGATCAGGTGTTAGAGAAAAAATCATTATGGCACCAAACTTTATTATTGTACAGCACTACTACAGACGAACTGTTAAAGGGTCCATATACTTACTTTTTTTGTATTGATATGATAGAAATACATTTTCATTTTTGCTTGATCACACTCAAACCAGACTCTTTATAACTTAAAATGAAACAGAGGATGTTTGTTACTGTGCTGTTTTGACTGGATGCCCAGTTTTGTGCCTAATTTAAAAAGCAGCCTGAGCTCATGATGTGAGGGCAGGGCTGAACTACTGTAGGCCAAGCAGATGAGCATGTGTAAATATTTTGGTTTTTGTGACATCACAAAGAAACGAATTTGAAGCTGGTTGGTTTTGCAACGTAGTTTGTTGCGTTTGAATTGGAGAATATTTTATAATACCACTTATGGAGAAAAAAAGGGAGAAAAAACTAGTTTTCCATCAAGTGGGCCCTTTAATAAAGAGATGTTCCACACCGCAGATGCAATAAAATATTGAGTGGCATTGTGTACTAAGTGAATATTGTGTGCTAATATCTTAGGTTTAAATTGAATTGTTGAAATTGCCTCTTAATAGCATAAATTCTGTGAAAGTGTTGGCAGGTAAAACACTCAAACCCATTTGTTGCACAAGACAAACATGGTCAGTTACTGTCATAGGTGCTGATATTAGCCAGACAAGCTAACAGATGGTCCCTTCCAAAAATGGACATGTATGGCAAAGTCCAGCCTACTTTTCTTATCAGAGGAGTGCAAGAGGGCATGCGTTATGATGGCAGGAGCAGCTGCTGTTACTCGTTTGATGTTGAAACAGGTGCTCGGTGTGGAGAGTCGTTCTCTGCAACTGCTTCGACAGAACATACCCTGGGTCAGTTAACCCCTGAAAGTCCAGGTTTATCATTCAGTTAGTACTCTTAAAGCAGAATCCCAGCAGTTTTTCCAGATGTTTTAACATATTTACATATAAACAAAATCATTTTGTGTGTTTTAAAATGCAATTATGTAGAGATTTACTGACTTACAGTGGTGGTGATGGGAAACAGAAGTAAAACCATTTTATTAACTATCCAAAATGACCAGAAATCATGATCATCTGAGTTTTTGTGTGCAATGTTGTTAATTATAGTGTTTTCTGTGTTGCTTTATGTACCTATGTTTTGTCTTGAGCAGCATTCAGCATATTTATAACTATTTCAGATGTGTGGTCCCTATTACATAATATTTTAAATAGCGAACTATGCAGAAATAATTAATCACTTAACTAAACTGCGAAAGAGAGTCTCGGTTTTAATTGGATTCCTTAGGAAGTTGATAGAGATGTGATTTCTGTGGCATTATATCAGTGTAGGTACAGTTTAATACACTTTGAGTCAATGGCAATACATTCATTATATCTGTGTGTATATTAGCAAATGTAGATTATGATTCAGAATTATGTAGAATATATCTTAATGTGGAAGTTATGTCCCAGAATGATCGGTGCAATACTGTCATTGTTGTAATTATTCAGTTCTTTTAAACTGCTGATGGGTTCTTATCATTTTAAGCTGGATTTCTCTAGCTGACTCTTCAATGTCAAAACCCTGAGCATAACAGAATGTCTTTAAGTCATTTGTCTACACTTAGAAATGGAAATATATTACTTTTAAACATGATTTCAATGGAAGACAATGGATAGCAGGAGCATTTTAGAGTGTTACAAAAGAGTGTTATTCTGGATTCTGCTTGAAATTTATGACCAAATAAAAGGAACTGAAAAGTACAACCACTAAACTCTAATAAAGCCTGACCCCACCTATTCTTGTAGTTTTTAGCTGTCTTTCTCTAGCTTACTCTTCATTGCCACCACCCTGAGCATCACAGAATGTCTTTAAGGCTTTTAATAAGGATACAAATGAAACTGAGCTCTCGGCCTGGGTGGGCCATCTGGTAGGTGAGCTTAGGCCCTGCTGAGGCTGTTCCAGCATTTCAAGCTTTAGAGCAGGATTTTATGTTGGGCACTTTGGTTTTCCATCTCACACTCTCTGGCATTGTTCACTCCCACACTAGATAGTATATCTTCAGTATATGTGTTTCTGTGGGTGTTTTGATGAATCACAGCAGGCTTATAATGCTATAAAATGAAATTATGGTAAAGTTAATGTAGAGCAACCCATGCAATGCAAGGCAAAACAAAATAGCAGGTTTTAACAACGTGTCACACCTTGTGCATGTCTTAGCTGTCATAATTTACGACTTGAATCAGAGTGAAGAAAGGCTGAGCATTTAGAAAGAGACATACAGGGCCCACGCTTTCCAGCAGGTGTGTTATGTCTACTTTCATGTGCACTATGCCATTGTTTCTGTGTGTTTAGACTGTCATTTTCTCCATTGTGCTTTCAAAACAGAGGTTGTGTTGGGGGAAAACGTGTATCAGCTCCATTGGGTGTGTGTGTGGTTAGTCTTGGCTGGAGAATGCAGCGAGCAGAGTGCTGGAAGAATCGAGGTGGGTCTGGGTGACTCAATTATCCCTAATGGGAGGAGAGTAATATATCCATAGAAACCAAATTACTTGAGTGGTTCTGCTTTGTTAATGCCTCTGCCCAGCAGAGACAAGACCCTTTTGCAAGAGGCAGAATTCATTTTTTATGGGGTTCCTAAGCATTAGACAGAAAATTTCGGTTTGTTTGGTGTACTCATGGCAGAATCTAGCTTAAAAGAAGTCGGTGGCATTTGTTCTCCATTTATACATTTAATCTGCTGTATCTATCAAATCTTAAAATTGGATTTTTTCCCACATTAGGTTATGCAGATTGCCACACAACACTGTTACAATCGAAGTTCATTTGGACAGATTTCATAACGTTTTCTAGTGTTGAAATAGATTTGTGTTATTTTTTAACCATCTTTTAAAGGTCAAGTCACTTCTAAAGCTATATCAAGGGTGTCACAGGAGAATGACAATAAATAAATAAGCTAAACGACAGTTAAAGTGCTTTAAATGTGTGAACATCCTTTTTTTTATAATCTCTCAAAAGCTCCATTAGGAAAACCCAGGAAGGCTACAAGGTGAAGAGCTGTAGTAAAAGCGATCTAGAGTTTAAACTAGAGTTCTTACCTAATAATCACAGAGAATTTATTAAATAACTTCTGTCAGAATCATCCACCAGGTGTCATGAATTATATTTTATACTAATTTACATAGTTCATTTTGTCCTGGTTGGCTGAAAACCATGTGAACTTTGCACATCAACGGTAGCTAAACATGTCAAAATATGACTTCATGCCTGTTTTGAGATCAGAAACAGGCCCTTTTTAAGGCCATGATGAGGAGACTGCACATCCATGGCAAACGAGGGGGTAGAACATTGAGTCATTTGATCCAATATGTGCACTGATTGATTTATACAGTTTTTCTGTACTTATATTTATTCTGTACTTATATATAATATATACTGATATATTTATACTTGTGTATTTGTGGCATATGTATTTTTGCCTGGTTTCCTGTATCTGTTTCCCTATTTGGGTTTTATTTGAATATCTGCTCAGGTGGTTCACAGATGGACTTTTTTGATTTCACTCTCATTTTTAGTTCGTCTTTTTCAACATGAGCATTTTATTTTAGCCAGAAGAGTATGTGTGTGTATGGGCACGTATATGTGTGCGCGCAGTTGTTCTCCTGATGCAATAATGTGTTTATCCTAATAGAATAGTTTGGCTAAACATCAAATGTACACGAGGTTCCACTTTTCCCAGATGTAGTTAATCAGCCAAGACAAAGTTTTTGTTTAGAACTAGAGCTATAAGACTGTCATTACTAACAAACTCTAGAAATCAATAATTACCCAAAGTGTTTAGGACACAGTCATGTCTTATTGTGTTCTCAACCTCAAGCCTGTCCTCCTGAAGGAAGAGCTGGATGTGGCTTGAACATGTAAAGATAAGTTTCAGAAACAATTGAGGTTGGGATTTGGATGTTTCTAGTGTTGATGTTAGCCTCTCTACTCTAGTACTGAACTATAGATGCAAGAAGTGGACACCACTATGTTGGGGTATATGGGATAATATGTGACCATAAAATTTGTGCCAAGCGCTTCCTTAAAGGAAGCTGAGTATATTACGGAGGAGTGTCAGAATACTTTTGAACCGGTGATGTATGATGTAAGTAGTTTGTGGTCCTTTGAAAACGGTCTTCTTAAACATTCTTGTATTTTAATATCATTTCTTTGAGTGTCAATCAGATATTTTTGCTGTTATAACCGCATTATTTTTTTTCTGCAAGACAGGAAACCTGAACAGGAAGGAACAAATGAGTCACACTAGTAGTGTCATTGGGTAGTTCCTGTGTTAAAAATTTTGACTG
>JBBMFX010000037.1:16056155-16069621 GCA_037832545.1 Rhabdalestes septentrionalis | reverse complement strand
TAAAAAAATATATGTTGGACATATTCTTTATTTTATCCAAACTTTATTAATGTTTTAGATAACACGTCTAAAAAGATCTCATAACGGATTTAGGACTTGCCATGTCTACCCTAAAGTGAACTAGAATGCAGAAAATTGCATCTAAGAAATCCAAAATTTTCTGGGGGAGGACCCCCAAACCCCCCTCTGGACTAGGCCCCGGATGCTCACCATGCCTGGCTCCGCCTCTGATTCACACCTCATTTTAAAGAGGGTTTCTGTAAAGAAACATCAGTTAATCGGTTCTTTGGCGAGCCAAAAGTGATTCCGCTTTAGTATCATTCCAAGTGATCCTTTTTGGCAGCATTATTTGTTAAGAAAGATGGACTAGCTGGGTGGGAATAATGGACCACTCACCAAAGACATACCATTTTCACACACACTAGTGCAAATAGTTTTCCATCCAACAGCACACCGGTTTTGATGAGTATTTGGTTTGTGTGGGGCTGGCCAAGTATGTTTTGTCGCAGCAAAATAGCCCCACACACACACACCACATGTAGAACTATGTGTTCCAAAAAAACTCACTCCGGGACTCGTCTGGCCCCAGTTAGGAAGTTTCGTAACAGTTAAAGTGACAGGAGCAGAAATGTGCTCCGTGTTGTGCTGCATGCACAACAAAGAGCATGAACTCTCACATTCTTCTGAAATGAAGGAGAAAAGAAGGATTAATGCATGCCTGACTCGCTCACGAACTTTCGCCCCACAGACAACGCCGATATTGAAACTACACGCCCTGCACGATAACACTGCTAAGAAAAGTCCTATACATAACTTTGTACTTGTGATCATTTGGCATCTGAATGAATTTTTTTATCAAAGAACTACGCTGTATTGGTTTGGAACAGGGACAGATACTTTAATAAGTCCATTATGTAAGCGTGCAAAAGATCATTTTCCTGCCGCTTTTGTTCAAACGTTCTAAAGAGAACAGGGTTTCCAGTCACAAAGGGGTAAGCCACAATCCAGTAGTAACCATGGAATTCAACAGGGGGACGCAAATATTTGATGGCAGGGGGAAAACACGGCACACACACTAACGCTGTAACACTGACACCTCGTGGAGGCAGCAGAGTGAAGGGGTAGATAGCTTTATTGTGCAAGTCCAACGATGTAAACCCTTCATTCTGAATATGCAGTACAACATCTGCATGTACAGTTCAGTGTAACATAACATGTTATAAATATTTTCCAGCCGACAAAAGTTTTACAATGACGTGGCATTGAAATACACCAATAATCCAGGATGAGGTGCAGAATGTCCTAAAAATCAACGGGAATCATCTTAAATCATGTCTTGTGATGTCGTTCTGGGTGAAAGAGAGCATCAGTTTAGGAAGTAGTTTGAAGAGAAATTTTGGATTAAATTTGGATACATTTGGATTCATTTTGGATTCAATTTGTGGCTTAACATTATTTTTCCATACACACTGGGCATGTTTCAGATGCAGCAAAACTACTTTTTGAAATAATAATCATGTTAAATAATACAGTTAATTTGGTTTGATATAACCAGGGTCACATAAAGGCTGTGAACCTTCTAAAGGATTCACACTGTACAGGACCTTTACACTATGTCTACAATCTCATATGGTTTTTTGAACAGGCTATTGCGAGGTTCTTTGGAGAAATAGACGTGATTCGTTACACAAAGAACCCTGTTTGGCACTTATGAGTGTAATTTAAAAAAATGGGTTATTTTGGTGTCCAGTTGACTTTGTAAGTAGAGCATATAAGAGCAAGAGCAAGAAGACATTAGTACTTTATGTACTAATTAACATTTCCACAGACAATATAAAAACCACATACAAGCACGCTATATAGAATGTACAGTTATAAGTGAAGTAGGGGTGTAACAATGCATCAAAATATTAAATTGAAAAAATATACAATGTTTTATTTATAATACTTCTGTATGTGCATTGTTTATAGCACAGGAGTGTCAATCAACAACCCAGTCTTGTACAATCTTACATTTACCACTATTATCCCGTAGTAAATTGTGACACAACTGAATACAGTTAAGGTTTTTTATTCAAATTTCACTGTAAATATTGGGAGAACATTGTTCTCAGTTTTATTTTGTTAAATAAGTCAATAAAATAACTATCCAGCAAAAGAAGCCAGCGCCTGTTTTTTAGGGATTTGCCCTGCAATCAGAAGGTTGTGGGTTTGAATCCCAAAACTGCCACTGGCACCACTGAGGAAGCTACCGTCCCCACACACTGCTCCATGGGTGCTGTGTCCATTGCTATGCTGTGTTTATGTGTGAAAACATGGCCACTTTACACTTTACCTGGCGAGTATAATAAAACCGTGACCCCAGAATCATCTATCAAATCAAATCAAATTGTGAATTTACTGTATTGTTACACCTCTACAGTGAGACAGGTAAATACATTTATAATTTGAAGTATCATACAGTAAGTGATCTTACATCAGAGAAAATGTGGAACAGATATGTCACGTCACTGAAATCACTCAAATCCAAAAACGTTGTAAGAAAACGTCCCAGATACAGAGCTGCATGTAACCCTGTCGATGCAACAGAAGAAAAACTTACACATTTCACATTTTCAGTTCTTGTAACACAGCCATTCAACTCAACTATAATTTAATTCCACTTAAACAAGACAAATCTGTCCCTTCATGAGCACAAAATATATCAAGACACATCCAGATTCGAAAGTAAAACTAGTAAGCTGCAGTAAACTGAGCTTAGCTCCGTTAAGGCACTAGCATGGCACAAAAGCATTAAAAAAACCACATATTGTCTGTTACTGGTTTCTCATATCATTCATACGGCTTCCACTGCCACCTAGAGGATCGGAATCCAGTACATTCAAGAAGAACAAGTTCTTTACACCTAAATCCAGGCTATAAACAGATAATCCATGAGTGTGTCATCTTGTGCAATGACAGGCATCAACGCATCTACAGGTGACCACAGTGAAGACTCTTATAAAACAGGCTCAGAGGACTCCAGTGGGTGGCAGCTTTTGTATCACTGAGAGAACTGAAACTAGACACACTAATATCTCTTATAAACACACCAAGCAGGACACACACAAGCATACACAAAGCAGCCAGAGTCAAAACTCCACTTTATATTAACTTTATATAAAAAGCTATGCTGACGCAAATTGCCATCTCATCGCCCATAAATTTAATTTACATGAATTAAAATGTACAGAGTATAAATATCAAGTCAAATAAAGCATCGCAAAGGAGTTCCAGTATCCAGTTGAGCTGTAAATTATGGCTTGAAGTGTATTTCTCCCATCACCCATCTCACGTCACTCTGGATGAACTGGTTTCTGAGAGCCATCAAGTTAGTCCTTCATTGGTCAAACGTCTGTGGACTGGCTGTCGTATCTCACACTCATTTCCCTAAAACAATAAAAGGGAGACATTCACCCAAAATGAAGGAGTTAAAAAAAACAAAAAAAACCCCACTCCATTTGAAGTACTCACCACAGCTCATCTTTCAGTCTGCGCAGTTTGTCCTGTAACCTATCGTTCTTCACCCGTATGGGGTGATCAGGCACAAACCAGGCTACGATGAACTTACAGATGACCACAATGTGCTGAAGAGAGGATAGAAGATACAGAATTGATACTTCTAAGGGGAAGTTAAATTGTCTTACAATTTTAGGAATTAAGCTTGATCCAATTTGTGTAAACATGAGCCCTTATAGCCTTAAGTAATTAATTATGTTGTTAGGATTTGTGTGTACTGTATTTAACATTTGGGGACAAACACACATGACTGAGATTATGTGAAAAAAGGGGGAAATACAATAATAAAAGAATAGGATCAGCAGGAAAAAGAGAGAAGGCCCTTGTTCCGGTATTTACAGGCCTACTATCATACCTCAAACAAGATAACGAAGGCGAAACGAGCAGCTAGTATGAGCCAGTATTGTGGGGTGAAATTCTGGTCCAATTCATTGCGGTAGTCCTTGTAACTGCAGAACGACAAAAGATCTATTTTCAGAAGCAGCTACTAGCAGGCAATTATTGTTGCTAATTATATTAAATTGTTACTTTTCTACAGGAATTCTCCAGCGTTTTTTCAACCTTAGTCTTTTTGTGGTTGTCACATCTTTAGCATATTTCTGTTTACCATGGACAAGAGTTTTTCTGCTTCTCTCTGTACTTAATAATAGACTAGAAAATAAACCCACGCTGAAGCACCTGTCTCGGCTTCCATTACGGAGACAGTTGGATTGAATGAGTTTTCTGTACTTTTCTAAATGCACGGAAATTCTTGTACATTTAGGCACTTAAACATCCTTGCCAACAGTTGATTTAGAATCTCACCTGCACTGAGTGACATTCAATCCGTTTGGCAGCATCATCTGCTTAGGGAGGAAGTCTTTCCGCACATTTTCATCTGACATGTATGCGGTGGTGAGGGTGTAGTTAATGTAGCCGTCCATACAGCTATTAGAAAAACAGTTCATTTTACTCAACGGGTCATTTAAATATGACTGGAGGCAGCCAGCTACAGTGCTCAGATAAGAAGCCATATATGCCACTTATCTTTTAAAGGTAAATACAGCAAAGAGGACTTTATTTTACATATCAAGCTGGTGAGCTTGAGATCTGAAAGAAGCTTTTGTATACAGGGGATCCTCGGATTTGACAGTCTTGACATACGACGTTTGAAGTTTGCGGTGCTTACTCCCATGAATAGTTTGGATGCGTGCGGTGGAAGAATGCACAGAACACGCAGAAATGTGACATACACTACCAGTCAAAACCTGCTCAGTGTTTTTTCTTAGTTTTGTATTATTTTCTATGGATTAATGTAAAAACAAACCAAATGATAAAGGAACACATGGAATTATGCAGTAAACAAAGTTTTTGTAACCAGAATATGTTTTGTATTAAGGTAATGGTGGACTGTTGTATTTTTTTACTTAGTTAAGTGGTTCTTGCCATAATGTGGAGTAGAACCGTAGTGGAACAGGATCACTAACTGTGTACCAACCGGACCATCACAACTGGTGATCCCAAACACATTAAGAGGGCAAGAAATTCCACTAATGAACTGCCAACAGTGCGCAAAGCAATCATCAGAGCAATAGGTGATGTTTTCAAAATTAATCTACAATGTAGCCAATGATAAAATAAAGGAAATTGTTAAATGACAAGGTGTGTCCAAATATTTTAGTGGTAGTGTATAAGAGAGGGAGTTGGTACCAATGGACTGTTAAAAGTGTTGTGTGGTTACAATCATTTTTTGTCATTTTTTTCTTTTACTACAGTACAGTGTGTATTTCTGTATATTTATGTCCTTTTCCTCTGTCTTAGTTGCGATTTTACATATGCACTAGGATGGGTAAGACACCTGAATTTGTTTCAACTAACACCAAAATTTGGGTAATGTCACTGTAATAGAAACGGATCTGTGTCATAACTCGAGGATCCCCTTTATTACGTCATGTATTAAGGTGTGTCAGCAGAGGTCAGCAAAAGTAAGGATCAGTTTATAGGTACTGACTGCATGTCTATGGCTGTCCCACTGGCACACGGTCCGTAACGGTAGCGATAAACCAGACGTGGGACGAATTCAGAGGAGATGCCAATAACGAGTCCATTTGCAATGACAGCCATCACCCCGATCACCTCTAATACATGAGTCCACACACCTGAGCACACAAACACAAACACACATCCATCAAACAGGCAAAACATCCGACATCAGAAATTACTTAAACCCTCCAAGGGGCCAAACAAGTATGAAGTACTTCAAAACATGCTGTGTATAACTATTAGTCTTTATTAGTCACTTGTCCATAATATATAAATTGGGGTTGTCCTTCCCAAAGTAGGATGTTGCTTAGGGCTCCCAAATATTCACAAAGGCTTTTTTTACAATTAAAATGAAACTGTTATGCATGGAATTATATTCACATTCAATTTATATTATTTATCTGACTTTATTGCTTTGTTGTCACTAAATGGCAAAAACACGCCAAATATTTAAAGGTTTTTGTATGCTCAATAATGTTAAGCACTACTATATCTCCACATTTATTTATGAACACAAATGTGGCTAAGGGATTTAAAACATCTGGATTTGTTTTAAAGAGTTATGAGTGAGAGGGTTAAGTATTTCTTTGGTTACATGTTCAGTCCTGGATAATGAATCTGCATGCACACAATTATGGCTTACCAATATCATTGGTTTTCTTTGGTATTATACGGCGCTCCAGGCGCAGCATCTTGATAGCATCCAGGCGAATCTCAAATATGTTGTTTAAAAAGGCGAGTAAAGGAGCCAGGGGAAACGCAGCCACAAAGATAGTGGTGAAACTGAACTGAATCACTGCAATAAACAGAACGCATTATGTGGTTACAGAGGACTTCAACACATTTAAGACCATAAACAACATAGTGGAGTGAGAACTAGGACTGAGTTTGTGTTTTCAGAGGTTTATTGTGAACGATATGTATGTGGGTTACAGGTTGTGAACACAACCCTAGGAACACGGAGAACTGAGGAGTGTATGAGCGCTGTTCAAACACACCCACCCATTTCCAGGAACTCATTAAACAGGCTGAAGGCATTGACAGTATTGAGATGGTAGTTTTTCAGCCAATCACGGAGATTGCAGATGTCACATGGCTCGACGTCGGCACCCTCTTCTCGACAAGCCTTCCTGTAGCAGTTCCCACACTTCCTGAGCTGCTTCCTAAATGCTGTTCTCTTCAGACAGAGCTTCAACCAACTACAGAGAAGAGGAAAGGATTTGAGAAATTCACAAGAAATATCCATCCAGAATGAACTATTTCACTGAAACAGTAGCTTTAAAGGAGAATGGAGAAATAACTACAGTATGCATAAATATCATGAAATCCTGGGCCATTTCTATTCAGTTCACAAAGGTTATAGATAATTTACTGCATGATATATTGGCCATTTACATTGAGTTTCCCACAGGATGGATTAGTGCACAACAGAATGCTGCATGTGTCCAGGAATGCAGTTCTTCAAACTGAAGTTAATGTACTTACGGTCCAGTGAACTCAACAATGTTGCTGAGGGTTTGTTTGAGGATCATAATGATGGCCATTTGGATAAAGAGGTCAGTAAGACAGCCGCTGGGGTGGCACTGAAACGCAGCAAATGAATGCAGTCAGTTACAAGCAAAGCCATATTAGTCCGTGTATCACCTGGAACCATTATCAAACATAGGCTAACATTTACTACAGCTTACAAAGGCTGCAAAATTATGGGTAAATCTCGATAATCTAAAGACCTTACCTCCTCCAGTCTCCATTCCCCTGCTATTCGCACATAGTTTCCTGGGTAGCCATTAATCCTAAACAACAGAAAAATAAAGTTTGTCTCCTAAAGAACCCGCAAACAGACTCATTTTAAACTGTTCACAGGATAATCTGACGGCTCTCCTTATCAATTAATCATTTGATTAATAATTAATGCAGGAAACCAGACGCTTTTTACCTGCCCAAGAAGAACGCCACATAGAAAAGCGAGGCGAAGAGGGTGAAGAACTGGAAGGTGAACATCTTTATTGTAAAGCTCCTCTCTGTAGCTGCAAATGAGCGAACCTTTTCTGTAGGGCCACACAAAAATGCCATATTATATCATTGTATGTATTGGAAGAATAAAAAAAAATGTTTAGCACTGCCTAAAGTCACATGATGATCAGATACAGTAGCAATTTAAGCAAACCAGTTCACCTAGTATTTGAGATCTGCGAAATAAGCAGCATTCCACAGTGGAAAGCAGGACAAGTGTTCATAATAATACACATATAGTTGGGGTTTTTTTGTACCTACCAAGTGAACAAATCTTAAAGGCGACATATCTGTTCACCTGCAAAGGGAGCAAAAATAAATACAGTTAACTTACAAACTACAGTGTCAAAAAAAGGAAACATCTGATTCAGATATCAGATTTAATAGAAACTAGAGGTCGACCGATATTGAATTTATCGGTACCGATAGCTAGGTTGGTCAGTACTTGCCAATAACCGATTAATTAACCGATAGTTTTCAAAATGGATACTGGATAAAAAAAATTTATACATAAATAAAAAGACAACACTCCATGTAAAATAGTACTGAACTTTATAACACAAAATAAACAAAAAAACAGGACTGAATCATGAACATGTGCTATATGAAATAAAAATGAATATATTAATCAATAATTAAATTAGTAAATTAAATAAGTAAATTAAAGACATGCTTTCAAACTGAAACAAAAAGTAACCCGGAAAAACTATCGGCGTGGATTTTTGCTGACAACCGATAGTTCCGGGAATCGGTGCTGATTAATCGGCAAAACCGATATATCGGTCGAATAGAAACCTTAGTCAACAGGAATCTAACAATGCATGAAATATTGCAGTGCAAATGTGTGCCAATGTGTCATTAACTTAAAATCAGTCATCCTTTTTTCATTATTTCAATGTTTTATTTAATATTTTGAGAATATCAAATCATGAACCCAGTGTAATGAGATCATCAATCTTCAATCATCAAGTATCATGAATTCTTATCAGTGTAGAGTGGGTGGTTCAAATGATTTTTTATCCTAAAACGCCTTAGAAAAAGGTTATGAATGATGGGGTCTATTTTTAAAGTCATGGCTCGGCATGCCCTGAATTTCTTTTTGAGACCTTTTTGTATCTAAGCTATTTATCCATAAAACATCAAAAGACCTCAGAATATCTAATATATTATATCTAAATTTTGGTGTATTCTTACATTCTTCCTGTATATGTCTTAAAATGCAACTTTCACAAATGAGCCATCGCTACTTAAAACGGAAACATTTCGCCTATTGTTAAGAACCAATAATTGACCATTCATGGCTTTGTGTCAGTGGTTCAAAAGCTGGTCCTCAGAGACTTCTAGGTAAACAAGATTTTTGATTCAACCCAACTCACAACATATCGTGAAAGAGGACCAGAATAAAGAACCTCTGCTTTTTGTGAATATGTACAAACAGACGAAGGTTACGTACCCTTGTCATGACCTGTATGGTGATGTAGTGCAGCACTGCCCCCAGAATCACGGCCACAACACTGGCATGGTCAGCCAGGAACTTCCAGGAGCTGTTAGACAGCTGCATTGCAGTCACAACCCGGAAGATGACCAGAGCTTGTGTTAGGCCTATGATCACCACCAGCTACACACAGTGACCGACAGAAATCTGTTACATGAATTGTACTTTAACAACCCCTTACATTATAATGATAAGCACTGTAGTACAGAGAAGGAAAGAAAATGAGCCTGAATGAAGGCTTAAAAGGTTACATGATGTACAGGGGCTGATTTATTAGTCTCTGAGCATCAGTGATACACCCACACACACTTACTCACCAGTCTTTCACTTTCTCATAAACAAAATCAAAAAACTGATTAGCATATGACAAGGTGATCAATGCAATCTCTTACCACCAGTGTAACCAGCAGCATAACAGCGATGCTGTGCAGGTAGGAGTGCTTGTATTCTTTGGGTTTACAATGTGGGTCGTTCACAATCTCCAGGATCAGCTCCTCCTTGGGACACAATGAAATTCTGATTAGATCTAGTAGATCCAGCGAAATAGATATTTTTACAAATGGGCTAACTATAAAACTAGAAATTACCTAGTCAGAAAGGTATGGTCCCTATACACCACTCATTGGTGGCAGCCCCCTTTTCACACTATGTAGTGGGGTCATGTGTGCGTATAAGGGACGACTTGACATTAACACTAACACTAACATGTTACACCTCAAACCTCATCCTTTCAAATCCACTTATAACCTTTAACCACTGTTCTTTCACCCATTTGCATACTTTTCAGTGATGTTCATCTGTTTTTGTTCATTTGTTCTTCCTTGGCTTGTTGTTTCCTTATGTAAGTTTTATGTTTTAAACATTTTCATTATATGTAAGTGTTTTTAATGTAATGTTTAAATTGTACTGTATCTTTGTATTTTTAAAAGCGCTCTATAAATAAAATGTATTATTCTTTATTTTGTTATATATAGATCATAATATAGCAATGCCAAACATTTGGCTGTTTATTCTATGTTATAAGCTCCCCTTTTGAGCAAGACTGCAAATGCAAAGAGATATATACTTAGACTGTCCTCGATTAAACAAATCAGTTCTATATGCTTTGTGATCTGAATATGCACACAGATTCACTCAGAAACTATCAAAATGCTTTCAGTAACAAATGCAGGGTCATGCATATAGTTAGAAACAACCTGCAGAAACATACAAAAGCTCTGATTCTGAACCATGATCCAGTTACCTAAGGCAAATGGGGATTTATTGAGGGTTCCATTCTGAAATTCATGTTAAATCTGATATGCTGATAATAACATTACTACTCCTACTACTACTACTACTACTATTACTACTACTACTACTACTAATAATAATAATAACAATAATAATATATAATAAAAAAAAATTGTGAACTCAGACTGTTGGACCCCATCATACATGTTTTGGCCAAGCATCCGAATAGGCTGACAATATGATAAACAAGAGTTGAAAAAACAACTGGAAAATAATGCAATATAACCATCCAGGCAGTGGTTATATGTTTCCCAACAAAGGGCAAGGTATATATATATATACATACATTCATACAATGTCCCACACTGTAAAGCGTGGCTCTGAATATCTGTGTAATGCATCATTTCCACATTAAAACACACTGCAGCATCATAATCAAATCCAATGTTTATGGCCTCTTCCTAAATATATTAAAGGCAAAGTCATATACATTTTATCCATATTTTACAAAGACATATAGATCACACACACACACACACACACACACACACACACACACACACACACACACACACACACACACACACATATATATATATATACACATATCCCCTATCACATTCCCTGACAAGGAGGTGGAGCTTTTCCACATAAATATCTAGTCCCTAACGAAGTACATTCCAATGTACTATCTCACATTATGCCTCTCATATTGCACACTGGACTTTCATTAGCACCTGCACTTTATGCTCTGTTTACTTCCACTACAGGGACACTTATGACCTTTAATTCGATTGATAAGGTATAATTGACAATCAGACAGTGTGGTTTAATGCTGCTAACTGGAAGAATAAATTTACATTTATGACATTTATCTGACAACTATATGTACAGTGCAATATTATTCCTTCACGAAGGTTTACACCCCATTTGCACTTTACTGTTACAATGCAGTATCATCTTTTTGTACTGTCTCAGCTCTACATCCCATTTACACTACTTCTATGTTGCTATTTATTGTATTGTTTCCATCATTCGTTGCACTTTGCTCAGTGGTGCTAATTTATATGCCACCCAATTTGCCTCCACAAGACCTCTGTGGGTGCCCAGTAGTGTGGTGCCTTTCCCATATCAGAGAAAAAGTTCTTCCCCAAACTGATCCCACAAAGTTGAAAGCATGGTGTTGCCCAAAATTGCTTGGTATGCTGTAGCATTAAGATTAAGCCCATCACTGAAAGTGGGGAACCTATCCCAAACAATGAAAATGTTTAAATATCGTATCTCCATGACTTTCTCTCTTGTAACAAGAAATTCATTCTGGCCTTAATAGGTTGCCTCATTGTGGAACATATACTATTTTTGAGGAAACAATTTTTAAATTCACCACATATCCTTTTAAAACTAGAATGAATTGGAGTTTGATTCAGATTTTGGCATAAAATTTCAAGTAAAACAATACGCCACCTCGTCCTCGTTCCAGTCGAAAACGTTCCACTTTGAGACGTGTAGCGACCGATGCCTTTTCCACAGCTCCAGGAACAGTGTGGCTGTTTCAAACATGTGACAGTTCACCATCAGCCATCACAAATATTAAGCATGTGAATGGAAGAACACACGAGTGGAAGAACACATACCCCAAACAGCCATGAACATCGCAAAGGCCACAGTTCCTTCATTGTCAAAGAGATGGCTCACCTGCACAATGAGAGCTCTACTGTATAAACACATTCAACACTACAGACAAGATTGTGTTTCCTTTAAAGATATAGAAGTTAACTGAGCAGAAGAGGCTGTGCATTACAGTGATTTTCCTTGGTGAGAGGGTACGATGCAATTATAAAACCCCTCTAATGCCCAGCCCTAAAAGACTTATGAAATAGCAGTAACATAAAATATGATACCTCACAACAATATTTATGAAATAAATAATGTATTATGAATGATAACCACAGTAAAAAATTATACTGCCATGCAAAGTAGTTGGTTGCTAGGCAACTTAATGGCCAAAAATGATTCCCCAAACAGAGCAATGGTTTTTAATAACCTGGCACATTAATGTAGATTTCAATTGTTGTGTGCCATGTGTGTGTATTGATTGGTTTGGATTTTAGAACCAGAACTATGGTTTGTAGAGAATATTATATTAGTCTCTTACCTTGGCATAAGAACAAGTGTCAGACAGACTCCACACATTGCACCTTTTGTCACACGTAGGGCACATTGTGATGTTGGAATCACAGACTTCCTTTCTGTATAGCGCGCGTGCACACACACACACACACACACACACGCACACACACAAATCAGGAGTCAGAATTATACTTAAGAACAATATATGATATTGATACTTCACCAATTCAATCCTACTTTTTAGCACACACACACACACACACGCACACACACAAATCACATGCCAAAATGAAAAAAAACATTTACACAACCAATTCAAAACCATGTCTTTTACTACCTATGGTGTTTTCAATCACTCATATATGCATACACATGCGCACAAACAGACACACACACACACACACAAACATATTCAAAATCATACTCACACACACACGAACATGCGCACACACACACACACACACAGCCATTCTGAGTCACTCACATGAGGGGATTTGTTTCGAAGAAGGCCAGGCCATAAAGAAACACAATCACCCCGATGACTGCCGCAGGGATCAGCATGCGTGTGTACCAGCTCAGCCACAGATAATATAAACCCACCTTCTCACCAAAGTACTCCCTAAAACAACATGTGAATACCGTCAGCAACAGCATGCAACCTACACAGTGACCCCAAAAAGAGTACATGAGAAAAACACACATTTTCTCTGAATACAACCGCAATTTTGTTCGTTTAAATTGAGGAGAAACTGAGATGTAGCTAAATATAAAGGGCACACATTACCTGATATCATTCACAGGTTGGTTAACTAAATGTCTTATGGCCCCCCAGTTTGCCCACGTTTTCTTCAGATATTTCTGCTGCTTTTTCTAATAGGGAAATGAATGATAATGTAATTAAAAATGCAGGTATGTAAAAACCTCCAAAGATATGTTATGAGTATATCCACGCTATATCCGTAAATAATAACATAATAATATAATAATAACATTTTTTTCCATTTTTGCACATTTT
>JBBMFX010000037.1:16027056-16044188 GCA_037832545.1 Rhabdalestes septentrionalis | reverse complement strand
CTCTCTCTCTCTCTCTCTCTCTCTCTCTCTCTCTCTCTCTCTCTCTCTCTCTCTCTCTCTCTCTCTCTCTCTGTATTGTGTGTGTATACTGTGTGTATTGACCGATATCGAGAATGATCAATATCTAAGTTCCTGTAATAATAAAACTAATGTAATAAAAAAGTAGAAATATAATTCTATCCCAGCAAACAGAATGAAAACAGTATTAGTAAACAAATATTTTTTTTCCCAACTAATGACTAGTTACATACAAAATTCCCTTAAAATTGCATTTAAAGAAACAAATACCAAAGATCAAATGAACAAAACCATATAATAATGGAACAATGTGCACAAAAGTACAACATTACACATATGTCAAAGGGCAAACACAAAATTAAGCAGGACAAAACTGACTGCAGCAGGTATCTGTAACAGTGTTGCCCCCTGTATTTAAAACCCTTTCTTAATGTGAACTGGTGGCAGGAATACCAAGACACCGCTTAGCTAGGGGGCTCATTTTAGGAAAGGCAGTTATGTGGACTTTCCACCATTCCAGAGGACTGGTTTCACACACACACACACACCCGAGGATTATTTGGCAATCAGCATGCTCGATAGAACGGTATTTTTGAAGGCGGTGAAAGAGATTTGTTGTTTTACCAGATTTTGTTGGGACCTGTCGAGCGACTAACTTTATAAACTGGTTTTCGTTTCATTTTTGTCCGTTTGAAAATAAACGAACCACTTCTATACCTTTGAGGACTGTTTTCATTATTATGCATTTAATACATTCTCCTCCTCCGCTTCACTCACCGTTGCGGCAGTGTTGCCTGGCGTCTAACGTGCTGCTCGATTGACCCTTGTGCTTTCTGTATCAGCGCCTGCTCTAAAACTGAGCAAACTAGTTTGGTCGGGTTTTATAGCCTGCACATAGCATCATGATTGTCCTTATTTTTAATCGATAATAAATCGAGTTTGTTTTATCGTTCAGCACTATGTGTTCTATATGCTGAAGTTCCTTATAGTTATGTCTGGCAACTGGTTGCCTATTGGCAGGAGTAAATTTAATCCCTGCAACACATTCTTTAATTAGGAGCACCCACAACCTGTACATGTACACCATTTGGACAAAAGTACTGGGACACTTTCCACCAGGTGTACGATAAATCTGGGGTGGAGGTAGCTCAGTGGGTAGGGTACTTGCCTCTGGACCATGAGGACCATGAGGTCTTGGGTTTAAATCCTACCTTCAGCACCACCATTGGGTCCCTGAGCAAGACCCTTAACCCCAAGTTGCTACAGGGGAATGAATGAAAGTCGCTTTGGATAAAAGCGTGTGCTAAATGCCGAAAATGTAAATGTAAATCAATTTCCACTCTTCTTGGAAAGCTTTCCATAGGATTTTGGGGGTTTCAGGAAATTTGTGCCCATTTATTCCGTGGAGCATTTAAGGGGAAATTTGAATGAGAAGTCCTGACTTGCGATCTCAGGTCCGGTACATCTCATATGTTTTGGATGGGTTTGAGATCAGACCTCTGTGTGAACTAGACAGGCTGTTCCACACCAAAATCATCCAATCATGTCTTTATATAGTTGTGTATAGTCATGCTGGAATAGAAAATGTTCTTCTCAAAACTGTGTCCACAAATTTTGGGAGCATGTTGTCCAGAATGTCTTTGTTTGCTTGATTTTGTACATACATGGCAATTGTTAAAGTCGAAAAATACCTTTGCTCATATAATGTATGAGCCATTTCACTAAACCATGTTGTATTCATTCAGTTTTTAACATGTTAATATTTTAACAGATCAAGAACTGTTAATATACATAACAGTCTCAGGACAGTAAATCAACCCTTTTCACCTCACTATGTTCTTGACACGTCATTCTCTATTTGTCAAGATGCTATTCCACATTCCGGTTTCGTAGTCCTGCATGTCTGGGCAGCTTCCAGCACTGAGTAGAGATAGTATCGTGATGTTTTCTGGCAGATCCCAGGACTGGATTAAAATTTTTTTTTTATCCGAAACCCACACTTTGAGCTCAGTGACAAACAACATATTTTCTTTCTTTTTTTTCTTTGTACTGTACAGTGTCACAATATAAATAACACTGTTTTCTCTGTAATAGGCCAAACTTTAATTTAAATGAAATTTTAATTCAGTGCTTAAATAAGACGAATTAAACAAAATACTGCCTCGCTGTCGAGAGTGACCAGCTATTTAGTTAAAAGATTCATTCCTATTTGCATTTGGACATTAAAACAAGTGTGTCAGCGGCGCACAAATCTACACTTACCTGCCTCATGTTATTTGCATCAACAAATTACAACACAGATCAGGCAGAAATGGTTGATTGCTGACGTGTTTTGCCTCTGTACTGAAAACCTGGGCTAACCTCTATGTGGGCCGATGTGTCATGCTAAGCGGCTGCTAAAAACTACTGCTTGTCTGGTTACTCTTGATTTAAGGCAACATTGTGTCAAGGGTGTGCTGTTTTATTTTTATTGGATTAGCCTGCTCCAGGAATAGGAGTGCAGATCTTTATTTCTCCTACAGGCTCTATACCACATGTTGTATGCTAATTCATGTTTCCTCATCCCAGCATCATTGCTAGAATAAGAGAAATATATGGCTTATTTTGTGGCTTCATTATGTCCAAATAAACATTATAAAATAATGTTCAAGGAGTTTGGGGGGGTTTTTTGCTCTAAAAATATGATTAGATTTTTTTCCATAGGCTAGAATGGTACATTTTCTCCCAACCACAGTGCAAACGAGGTTAAGTTTAAGGTCCACTATCGTTGTATTGTTAGTGTTAAAGTAAAAATAATTTACATATGTGTGTTTGTGTACAGGAAAGGAGAAGAGCGTTCGAGGCCAACCTTGAAAAAACTGGTCTGGAGCTGGAGACTGGGGATAAGTCGGTAAGAATATGAGCTATGATGCCCCCTAGGGGTCAGTGAGCAAACAATCCATCTGCCAGTACAATTAACTTCATTCTGTTACTGTCTACAACTGTCCAATACAAAACTCTTAGGAAAAGTGCACAATGTGTTTTTATATATTAAAACATACAAACAGTTGAATGGCTTTATGTAACCTTAGGACTGATTACACTGATTCTACAAGGATATTTGTGTCTTGGGTATCTGGATAGGTGGGTTCAGGTGTACATGCACACTGAATATTTTTTTAAACTGATACAAGCCTGATGCTGAAACCACTTCAGTAGTACATATGCTTTGACTAGGATTTAAATTGATGTTCCAACACTCTACAAACAAAATACCTCCCAAAACTGTGATTGTGCTTCCCGTTACTTTTCTGCACAAAGGGAAGAGGCCTCTGGACTGAAGCCACTTAATCACTGGTCCACCAGTCTATACTTTACCCAAATAAAGTGTCTTCTTAAATTTTATTTCTCCACCATACTTCTCCACCATGATTAATATGAATGTACAATTAATTTTTTATAAAGTTTTGACAGCTAGTGTAAGAAAATGATCAGCGCCATGTAAACTGGGATTTTTTTTCTTTTGAATATAATAGAAAACAAGGATTAACACAGTTTTTTTTTAATCAGCTGATTTGCATATTTCATGCCAAATAGCAATCAAATGTGACCTATATGACCAGCTGGAGACTAATTGGAATACTAAATGCAAAAGCATATGCCTATAATCTCTTAATCCAGATACTAGTCCCATGACATGACCAGATGTAAGTGGGATTTCTGTGTAGCAGAGCTGTGCAGGGTCTTCTTAAACAATAACAGGCAGGAACATGCAGATACATGCATCAGTTCCATGCATGATGGAGTGAGGGGAGATACCTGGGGAGTAAAGCAAGGATTACATTCAGTCCCTGTTTTCTTACAGAATGGTCCAATTTTCTCCAAAGATTGTACAACTTCTGAAGTCTCAATATTAAAGTCACAAATTCCACTTGTTGTTATTCTGACAATATACACCAGCCATAACATTAATTCTACATGCTGTTGTGTGTTGTAGAATATCTTGTGTTGATGGTGTGTGGTGGTATCTGGCCCCAACACTATATTGGCAGATTTTTTTAAAACGTGAGATGAGGCCTTCATGGATCGGACTAGTTTTTCTAGCACATCCCACAGATACTCGGGTAGATTGAGGTCAAGGGAATGTGGAGGCCAAGTCCTTGAACACTTTGTCATGTTCCATTAATCCGGAATTGTGTGGTAGGGCATGTTATCGTGCTGAAGGAAACCAGCACCCTTAGGGAATGCCATGGCCATGAAGGGCTGTACTGGGTCTTTAGTTGGGAGATATATTTCAGATGATTGACAGGATCCAAGGTTTTTCCCAGCAGAGCTTTCCCAGAGCATCCCATTGCTGGATTGTGTGAATGTCTTGATTCATGAAAATGCCTGCAGAAAACCCACAGAGGAAATCATGTATGATTTTGGTTGAATGGAAGCCACACACTATCCATGTTATATCAAGGGAAACCCTTGTGTTTTTATACATTGTAACATATACTGCAATCAGAATAAGTAGCAATATTATTGCTGTGTGGAATTTTGTCCATATCTTATTCATAAGCAGCCATTACTTACATTTATATTTCATTAACTTGCCCCTCTTTCCTGTAGGAGTCGGACGATCGCAAAACATATTATCTGAAGATCCACGCCCCCTGGGAGGTCCTGGCCACCTATGCAGAGGTGCTGAAGATTAAGGTGCCATTCAAGACCAGCGACATCCCCAAAGCACGGGAAGTTCCACTGGAGTGGCTCACGCGACCCTTCCGCCTGCCGTCTGAAATAATGAATCCAGACCCGGATTACTTCACGGCCCCTTTTGACAAGAGGAAGGCAGATTTCTTTCTCATTAAAGACAAGGAAACCTTCTTCCCCCCCTCCACCCGCAACAGGATTGTGAGTTAGCCACAAATCTAACATGTGGACTTAAGACTAATGTCGTCTTGTGACTAGGGTGACACAATTCTGCTAAAATCCAACCCACCCCACAGCACCAAGTGTTTTTTGTTTGTTTTTTTGTGTGTGATTTTGGTTAAATGTTTTCAGCCTTATACTGACTACTGACTACCACCACCTTCCGACCAAATATTATTCCACTTTTAGACCCGTCTATCTTACCTTAGGGACAACATAAGGTTAGTCATCACTGATGCACAAATTTTGAAAGGACCATATCTTGGAAAACCAAATTGTACTTTCTTGAGTTGAATGTAGCATTTAAACACTATAGTGTTTGAGTCTGGGCTACTTTCTGAATGACACAGGGCAGCCAGTCACAAAAGAGCTCATTTTCATTAATCAGTCTTAAAAGCCCAATAACGGAATGACTTGTTTAGTTAATCAGGATAAAGTGAGGATGTAAAAATGTAATTTTATGTAAAAAATGTAATTCTTATGGCCATTTTTGTTACAAAAAAACAGAAACATCCGAAATAAGAAAAATATAGGACCCTTCAAATCGATTGGTATGATTATCAGCCATGCATAACTAAGTTTAAATTGCATTTTAGTGGATATAGTCATCAATGAATGCCTTAAGAAAAGGTAAAGTTGGAGTAAATGGCAAAGAAACTTGAGCACAAAATCTGAGACTGATACTATTCAATTAGGTTAGGACACACCTTTCAAGCTCCAATGTGTGAACTAGCTTACAATTAAAGGTCTTCTTCTGGTCAAATATTCATCTTTAGGTGTATTACATCCTTACTCGGTGTTCATACCACAAGGAGGACCATAAAGATAAGGACAAGACAGGAATTAAAAGACTGTTGAACAACGGCACCTACACTTCTGCCTACCCGCTCCATGATGTAAGAACTGCTTTTGTGAGGATATTCCTTTTTTTTGTTTTGTTTTTGGTCTCTTTTTCTGAATGTATTGTGATTTTCTGGTTTCTAGTGTCGCTACTGGAAGTCATCAAAGAAGACACCAAGTGAAAGTGAGAGAAATCTTCTCTATAAGCACTGGGCTCGATTTCTTTGCTTCTACAAGGAGCAACCTCTCAACCTTATCAGGTGGGAAATCTCTGTTGGTTCCAGGCAAAAGCAAATAACATCTTGTACAGTTGTTACCATTTAGTAATGAATGGTGATGAATCCGGCTGTGGATATTTTGGCCTAGGTAAGCCCATAGGAAAATAAGAAAATACAGACTGTATTCCCTTATTAGACATTTCAATAACAGAAAAAATGGGCTTTGTTACCAAAGTAATGAAATCACAAAGGCAGCTTAAAAGCTAAAAAACGATTTGAACAGTCGTCAGTATAATGTGACATTACAGATTTTTTAAGATGAAAGTTAATGAAACGTTTAATATGTCTGAAAGAGTATCATACTTTGATCATGGACCAAGTGCAATGGCTGAGAGAATCAGTAAACAGATAAAGTTGCTGAGCGCCACAAAACTAATATAAATAATCCCTTGTACAGGTCTAGATTTGTCAGTTACTGTGCAAGGTTTAAGTAGGGGTCCTGGATCCCTTTGAACATAAAATATTACCAGTATTACCCCTACTTCACCTATAGATGAGCAAAAGAATTGGGACATGCCTTGTTTTTCAGAGTTTGGTCTAGGCCCCCAACTTCCAGTGAAGGTCAGTCTTAATGCTTCATCGCACCAAGACATGGTATGACTCCAGGATTCCAATGTTTTGGGGACACATTTTGGGGAAGGACCTTTTCTATTCCAGCATGACTCTGCCCCAGTGCACAAAGCAAGCTCCATAAAGACATGGCTGGATGGAAAAACTTGACTGGCCCTCTCAGAACCCTGACATCAACCACACCAAACACCTTTGAGATGAACTGGAATGGAGATTGTGAGCCAGACCAACATTCTTCTTGTCCAACATTAGTGTCTGACCTCACAAAAAAAGGAAAGATGGAAAGATGTCCAAGAAGTTCAGAACCTGTTAGAGTTGCAAAGGGGGACCAGTTCCATGTTAAAGTCTATAGATTTGAGTGCAATGGCATTGACATCTGTGTTGGTGTAATGGTCAGGCATCCCAATATTTTTGCCCATGTAATGTATATTAGGTAGCTAGTTTAGTATGAAGCAACATATTACATGAACACAAAACACAAGTTATGGTTGGTAGGCTGACACTATAGTGACAATGCAACAAATATACATCAAATGGTTCTTGAGGTGACATTTCCTGTTATGCTTTCAACAGGAAGTACTATGGTGAGAAGATAGGCATCTATTTTGCTTGGCTGGGCTTCTACACGGAGATGCTGTTTTTTGCTGCTATGATGGGCGTCATCTGCTTTGTCTATGGTTTGCTCAGCTATGATGATAACATCACAAGGTTTGAGTCCTCCCGTTTGCTTGCCACATGTGTCATGGGTTTAAAAAGGTTGCCATGTTTTGTCATCACACTTATTTGCCCTTTAGAATGAAATACAAAAAGATTGGTGTGTTCAGTGGTCAAAAATGTTCTTATGATTGCTTTTAAGCATAAAGCGTCTACATTACGGCAAATCACATCTATCAAATGTTTTCTTCTCAGTAATTGTGAGGTGTGGAACTTTAAGGACACTTTCATACCTCCTTATTTGATGCAAACCTTTTCTTTGGTTTGGTCAGATTTGCTGGGTGTAGCTGCCCCACCCATGTTTGGGCCTGTGCACCTGTGAGCTAAGAACATTGCAAGTCAGCTTCCAAACAAACCTCAGCTCAGTTTGCAGCTTTTTGAGGTTTGACACCAAAATCTGTGTATTTGACTCTTAATAGAGACATGAGCTGCTGCTAATAATGCAAGACAAACAAAAACATGTATAAACATTTTATGTGGCTTTGTACAGGCGTGACTTAATTTGATGAATTAAATATAATTATGGTATACTGATATATTGGGTACTTATTTAATATGCTCCTGTAATGTGTAATCAGGTGCTCAGGAGATTGTGAAACCAACCAAACCAAATGAGAAATATACAAAACCACAAAAGCCCCAGTTATGATGTCTTCACCAAACCAACTAGCTGTGAAAGAAGGCTAAAATAAACAAGCTAAAATTTAAAATGACCTGCCTGTTCGAGTCCTAAAATGCATGTCACCCCCTCCCACAATGCCCCACATTTTTTGTACAGTAAGGAGATATGTGACCCTGCAATTGGAGGAATGATCGTGATGTGTCCTTTGTGTGATAAGAAGTGTTCCTACTGGAAGCTCAACTCGACATGTCTTTCATCTTGGGTTAGTAACATTTGATTTATTTGAAATGTTGAATATTTTTAACTTTGGGGGATTGGCTGAAATGGTAGAGTTAGCGAGATCGATGCCCTCATACTCCAAAGAACTGAATATTTGGGTCAGCTGGTGGCCTAGTGGTTAGGGCATTTCCTGTGATCAGAATTTGTGGGTTTGAATACCAGTATTGCTAGTGGCACCACTGAGGTACTTTTGGGTACCACACACTGCTCCCCAGGTCCTGGGTTCCAGGCCATCCCCTGCTTCACTTGGTGAGTGGGTCAGTTTTAATGGCCCGATGTTTTATTTGTGGTATGTCACTAAAATATCTGGTAAAAAAACGCATTTAATTCAATGCAGTTTCATGTTGTTTGAACTGGACAAACATAAAAAAACATAAACATACCAAAATATTCATCCCCATATACACTAGAATCAGAGAAAGACAGCAAACCTCAGCTTAATAAATTAAAATGTATTTTTTTAGTAGTCTGGCCAGAAATGCATTGTTTTTATGGAAATTGTTGTTACATATGTGGATGCTGTACTGCAGCCTGGGAAATGTCTCAGTAAATAAAGTTTTTTTCTGTTTCATGATGACAGGTCACATTTTTACTTACATTACACTCATTTGAGAGACATTTTTATCTAAAGTGACTTATAATACAAGGAGTTTCAGATTTTAGGACACTGAGAGAACCAGAGGAAGATACTAAGCTCTAAATCTATGTAAGTGTAGTGCAAGAAGATAGACAGTGCATCAGAAGAAGATGCTCTCTGAACAGATGAGTCTTCAGAAGGTTTTTGAAGAAAGAGAGGCATTCTGCTGCTCTGATTTAGGCAGCGCAAATCAGGGTGAATACCTCCCGTCTTTTATTTTTCCTTCATGACATTTGTGTCCTCAGTCATGTGAGCAATATTAACCTCAGAAATGTTTGTGAGGAAGCCTGTCTAAGTTCAACTTGATTTGTGAGCCTTTATTTAGCTTCCGCAATGTGTTGATGTGATTCAGATATGTTGATTCAAATAACTGTGAAGCTGTGAAATAACTGAATATAATCAATACTGTTTGTTTTTTGTGTATTCATGTCTCTCTTTTCCTCCGCCAGCAAGCTCATCTATTTGACAATGAGGGAACTGTGTTCTTCGCCATCTTTATGGGAATCTGGGGTGAGTTGTTGGTCATGACCTCTGAAAAATGGCTAAAGTGTACCACCTAGTGGTGGAAAAAGTAATGACCAGACTGTAAATGCCAGACTGCGTTAATGAGCTGCAGCCTCAGGAGAACACCTTCATACATTATTTGGATTAAGCCGATCTAATTTGATAAATATTTGTCAGATTGTTTGGTCCTTGATTTGATTTGGGGAATTGCTTAATTTTAAGCAAAGCATACCCAGTAAATGATGCATGATCAAAATCTCAGTCACATGGTTTAGAGTGTGTCCTCCCAGTAAGATGCAATGGCAGCTATTCTGCAGCTGTATTGCTGCTTAAGCAGTTGGGATCATGTTCAACAGCAAATAGGTTTATTGTTGTTTGTTTTTGGTTTTTTTATGTGCTCATAAGGCATTTGAGTTAGTGCCATGCAACAGTGCCATGCAAAAGTATTCCCCCTCCACCCCCAGCGTTATTCAAGTTTTGTTGCCTCGATGGATTATTTGCATCATTTCGTTTACAGAAAACGTCTAAACTGTGAAGATGTATGTTTTTTTTTTTTTTACTGTGAAACGAACAATAGGACAGAAAAACTTCAGCATGCAGAAAGTCAGTACATTGTAGAGCCATCTTTTGCGACAATTACAGCTGCAAGTCACTTTGGATAGGTCTTTCTGCTTTTTTCTCTATGGAGTGTACGGCTTATTGTGGACAGATACTCTAGTCTCTGCTGTGGAAATGTGCAACTGCTCCATGGTTAGTGGTTTTGCAGTCTCTGGGGCCTTTCAGAAAATGTGTCTTTATACTGACAGACCAAGTGACACTTAAATTGCACACAGGTGGACTTTCACAAATTCACTAATTATGTGAATTTGAAGGTAATTGGTTACACCAGAATTTTTTAGAGGCTTTATAGCAAAGGGGGTGAATACACATGAACATGCCATTTTCCCCCCTTTATTTATTTATATATATGTATGTATGTATGTATGTACTAATTTCGCTTCACCAACATAGACTATTTTGTACAAATCCATCATATTAAATAAGAATAAAAAACATTTAAACTGAATACTTTTGCTAGGCACTGTATTATGGGTCTCACTCTCTCTCTCTCTCTGCCTCTCCCCTCCCTCACAGTGACTCTGTTTCTTGAATTCTGGAAGCGGAGGCAGGCTAGGCTGGAGTATGAGTGGGATTTAGTAGATTTTGAAGAGGAGCAACAGCAGCTTCAGATCAGACCTGAGTTTGAGTTGAAATGCACCGACAAACGCTGCAACCCCATCACACAGGTGCTTTCCTTGACATTTGCCTTTTCAAAACTCCATAATCACTGATGAGAACAAAGATATTAACTATGACTCAATTCTCTTAATTAGCTTACAAAAAAAACTATTAACATTTATAGTTTCTCACCTTTAGTTTCACTTTATAGTTTATAAGGAGACATGTAATGGAATTGAGCCAGACATCTGAAACATGTTTACAGACCCAACATGGTCATTTTGTACCTTGCCTTAAATATGCTATGATATTACAATAATTGGAAAAATGAAAGTAATAGCTCCAGTATTAGGTGTGCATTAGGTGTGTTTATTGAAAGGTGTTCTCATGTGGTTTAATGGTGAATTAACTTGGTTATAGGAAATGGAGCCATATCTTTCCTTGCCCAACAAGTGTGCGCGGTTCTGTATTTCTGGAGCGACAGTACTGTTCTGGGTAAGGTACTGCATCACTGGCCTTCCGCAAAAACCTCGAATTAAAAAAATATATTTTTGAGTATGTACAGAATTATTTTTGTGTAATTATCTACACATGTAACCTTTTCAACTCCACTTACCAACCCCCTCTTAAGATCAATGAAAACACCTCTTTTTAAAATATAGTTATCCTCCTCTTTTTGTCCCAAAGACTCTTCTGATCGTGGCTTGTGTCATGGGAGTGATAGCGTACAGGTTAGCAGTGTACGCAACCTTTGCCAGCCTTATGAAGGACAGCCCCCACAACAACATCCAGCTGGTAGGGTCCCTGATCAACCCGCAGCTGGCCACCTCCGTCACCGCATCCTGCATCAACTTCGTCATTATCCTCATTCTCAACTTCCTGTACGAGCATGTGGCGATCTGGATCACTGACATGGGTTGGACAAAGCTCACATTTTAATATCACTGGAATTGATTAAATAAAACTAAGAATAAAATGGGGTCAGAGTGGTAGCTGTTATAGCTGCTATGGGGGGGACCAACTCTATCTTTATTTCATCACTTTTACTAATACTTACTGACCACTTTGTCTCAGGTAGCTTCTCTTTTCATTCTTTTGGTCATCAAACACCTCTGTATAGTTAAAGTCATTCAGAGTGCTTTGGTGGAAAGTGGTCTGGTCAACAGAAGCTTACTGTGTTCAAATAGTTTGCATTGGTGGTGATAGGAACCAGACGTACATGAATTTAGTGGTTTTATCCAAAGTGACTTACACTATGAGGAAACACTCAAGTATCAGGACATTGTGAGAACCAGAGGAGAGAAATAAATGCTAAAATCTTGTTGTAGGAGTAAAGCAAAGAGCCGCACTAGGTGCATTAGGAGGCACTCTCTTAGGAGAAGGTTTTTGTAGATATAGAGGGATTCTGCTGCTCTGGTTGGATTAGGCAGCTCAGGAAAGACGAAAGACGAGTCTGAACTGGGTTTGCCTTGTATGAAGGGATGGCAGAACCAGACAATGTTCCATGGAGGAGTGGAGGGAGCGAGTAGGAACATAAGGCTGAACTAGAGGGTGAAGGGAGCTGGGTGCAGACCCAGATGTCACTCTGTAGGTAAGAGCCCTTGCCTTGAACTCAGTTTGAGCTGCCATGGGTAGGCAGTGTAGGTCAGTCAGCAGTAGGATGATATGCGACCATTGTTATATTGTTTTAGGTGTGCAAAATGTTGATCCAATTTTAAAGATCATATTACATCATCAACTATGTCTCTGATTTGTCCCACAGAAAATCCTAAGACTCATTTGGAGTATGAGAACAAGCTGACCATGAAAATGTTCATGTTTCAGTTTGTGAACTACTACTCCTCCTGCTTCTACGTTGCCTTCTTTAAAGGCAAGTTTGTGGGTTACCCAAGAAACTACACATACATGTTTGGGAGTACACTGAGAAATGAGGAGGTGAGATTATAATATTGTCCTAATTTTTGTATGTAGCCAGCTGTCTATAACTGAGAGGATTTTTGGAATGCCACTGGAAAAAAGTGGCACTTTTTCAGGAAGAAATGAAAGAAGCAGAAAGGCTTTTTTTAGTTTTAGAAACGCTTGAAGCTATCCTTATGTTCTGTTAAGTGGTAAGATTTATATAATGCAAAACATAGAAAACAACAATGACCCTTCAGTAGGGTAGAAAACATTGTGATGTTCCTGTCATAAATTGGCAGTAACAAATAGAGAGCGTTTTCCTAAAACATGATAAACTGCACATTTAAAGAGTGAAATTTGAAGACAGTTGCTACAGAGACAACACGTTTCACTGCAAATATTTTTTGTTTAGATTTAACATAACTGTATGTTATTCTTTATTTTATTGAGTTGTTACTGCACATTCTCTTGCTACAAAAAAAGACAAAAAAGAATTGATTTTGTAACATTTTGAGAGGAATGTGTGGATTTATAGCGTTTTGAAAAATATATAATAAACGTTTTTTTTTTAGATTTGACAATTATTGTTAAGAATTTTTAAAGGATAAATTAAACATTTACAAAATGTGTGGGTCTGGATGTTAAATGTCATTTTTCTAAAACTATTACACTGGATTGATGGCATTATAGGAAAAAAATGCCCTTCATATATATTTGTATTGTTGTATGTTCCAAACAAAAAGCATCACACTGTAAGTTGGAGCATATCACATGTTACATGACACTTAACCAAGCACTTTAAAGTCAGTTTGTCCTGTCTTTCCCTGGGTCAAACAGTTGTGAATTTTATCTGACCTAACACAGGATTAATTTAAAGGGGAGTTTGCTTACAAATCATACAGTATTGATAAGTAGAGGCTGTGTGAGTCATATGAGATTAGATTCCACAATGTAATCAGTTAATAGACAGGGTTTATTTGGGTCTATTTGGGATTATTAATCTAAATGGTAGAAAATCACAGTCACAGAGGCAGACAGTGTGCAGAACTGAGCATCTCAGCACTTGATTCCTATTTTCACACAAAATCCAACACATTTTCCAAGTCTAGCGTCATTTTTCTGAGCCATTGTATTGCCTGTGAATGTGTGTATCAATAACCTGAGTGTGGGGACATCTTGCAGTGTGCTCCAGGGGGCTGTCTGATAGAGCTCACCACTCAGCTGGTGATTGTTATGGCAGGGAAACAACTGGTGGGGAACATCCAAGAGGCTCTGCTACCGTGAGTGTCCTGATAATCTAGCAAACAGAGTGTTTTAGGGAATACTCCAACATGGTTTAACCTGATGTTTGTTATTCATATAGGGCAGAACCATGCAAACCTCTGAAAGCAATAGTGTTATTTTGACTTTTCTCTTTGGAAACTAGTCATGTATATTTGAAATATTTCCCCATTGACAGTTTAGTGAAGAACTGGTGGGTCAGTAGGAAAGGACGGAACCATCCAGAGGGCAATTACAGCCGATGGGAGCAGGACCATGATTTGCAAAGCTTCAGTCAGTTTGGACTCTTCTATGAGTACTTAGAGATGGGTAGGTTTTGCTCATTGTACAGTTTGGTGATCATTTGAAAAGGCATTAATGTAGAACAAAGTCAAATAATTTGGCAAATAATGTATAAATTCCTATAGTTGTTTGTCTAAGTTGGGATACTCTTAATCAAATAACATTCAAATCTGTATAATAACTTCTAGGAGCAAGGTTGTGTGTGCAAGCAAACGTTTTCCTAACCTCATCACTGTTGTTTATTTAAACAGTGATCCAGTTTGGCTTCATCACCCTGTTTGTGGCCTCATTCCCACTTGCACCACTCCTTGCTCTCTTTAATAACATACTGGAGATCAGGGTGGACGCGTGGAAGTTCACCACACAGTTCCGGCGACCCGTGGCAGCCAAGGCACGCAACATAGGGGCCTGGAAGGAGATCCTGAACGTGGTGGCGATCTTGTCTGTTGTCACAAATGTGAGTAACCTCCCACTTACTACATAATTAGTGACTGATGAAAGATGGTGTTTATTGTTAATAGATTATGGAGCAGTTTAAAGATCATAAAGATTTCTCTATTTTGTGTAACAGCTGTTGCAGTGTGAGACCTAACAGAATAACAATTACAGTACATAGAGGAGACACATACAGTTATTGTTATAATGGATAGCATGCTGACAAGATCATTGTCATTCATTGACTACATTTTTTGTCCAGTTTGTGCGTAGTAATGTAGAAATTTAAACTGGAATATTAAATCCATGTTTTGAATCTATACTCTAGTCTGAAATTATTGCTGTGTGTCCTGTTTCTCCTGTCACTGCTCTTCCTCGCAGGCCTTTATCATGGCATTCACCTCGGATATGATCCCTCGCCTTGTCTACCTTTATGCCTACCACCCCGGGAACGAGACCAGTATGGAAGGATACATTAACAACAGCCTTTCTGTATATAAAATAAATGAGCTACCTCAACTGAACACTCCGGACCCTGGGGAAAACCCTGACTGGTTCAATAGCAACATCACAACATGCAGGTGAGTGCACCCGTGTGTGTGTGTGTCTGGGTGTGTATCTGTCTGTGTCTGTCTGGTGGTGTGTGTCTGTGTTTGTGTGTCTCTGCTTCTGTGACTCTGCATCTGTGTGTGTGTGGGTGTGTCTCTGTTGTAATATCATTACAGCAGCCATAGATTAACGTAATTTTATCTGTTGTAGATATCGAGACTACCGCTACCCACCCGGTCACGATAGGGAATACACACAAACCATGCAATTCTGGCATATTCTTGCTGCTAAGATGGCCTTCATCATTATTATGGAGGTAAGAATGATTAAAAAAAAAATATATATATATATAGTAATAATAATAATAATTTGTAGGTAATGCAACAACATATTGTCCTTATTTAATTACGCTTTGTTCAAAAAATATGGTATTATGTGAGAATACAGAATACAGAATATTTTGACACTTTTCTGAGTAAAGCTAAAACTGAAAACAGCATTGAAAAAAAAGTTGTTGTTTCAAGTCAAGTTGTTTCAGGTCAAGTCAAAACAACTCACCACACAAGCATCGGTCCGAATCCCCTGTCCCCACTGTACATTACAATCAATCATCACACGATATAATGTGTTCCACTTCATAACTGAGTGCTCATCATGAACCGCTGCTCTGGTCATGTGCTTCTCCCAGCACGTGGTGTTCGTGGTGAAGTTCTTCGTGGCGTGGCTGATTCCTGACGTGCCCTCCGAGGTGAAGGCCCGGATAAAGCGTGAACGTTACCTGGTGCAGGAGTACCTGCACACGTATGAGGTGGAGAAGCTGAAGCTGCAGCTCAGCCAGAGCTTCTGCATGACTTCCGAGACCACCTCGCTGCTCCCCTCCAGCCCAGGCAGGCATGCGGTTCTGTCTGAATGTATCTAAGCTTCAAGACCTGTGGTTCACTCAGTCTACCCCTGCTTGGGATGCCAAAAAAGTCCTGAACTGCTGAAGACAGTGAAACATATTGTACTGCATGAATAACCAAGAATAAGCAAAGGCCCTTGCCTGACCTATCTTGGAACCTTACTAAATGGAACCTTACTAAACTCGAAGAAGGAACATCTCTAAGGGCAACACAGGATCCTGTGGTTCTCTTGTTTCTGTGCTTTATTTTATTCCACAGTGCTCTTATCTGACTCTTTCTGCATCAGCATGCAATGATCTCTGCTGGCCGTTTCACAGGCAGGTTTTTTTGGCAAGCTCCATCTTTTGGACAGAGCTTTCTTCAGGACTTTGGATAAACCTAACGTGTTTTTGTCAGCAGCCTGTTAATCCCGGTATAATATGACCGTTAAGAGATCTTTTTACAGACAGCTAAGCATTTATCACCCTTTTACCTGCAGTGGTTTTGCAGTTTTCTGGTGTCCTGTTTGTCTGAATGGGTTGTTGCAAGAAGGAGGCTGTGTATTGTCCTGCATTATTTTCCTCTCTTTGTTTTATGCCTCATTGATTTGAAAAGTCCCCACCATGCATATCAGCCATTTTTGTCCTCCTGTTTAGAGACTTCTCCTAACTCATCAGTACTGTAACAAGTCTTTTGTTAACTTAAGTGTAAATCCTCAAGATCTTGATTTCAGGTCCTCTCTGCCTGGATAGGAACTCTTATAGAAGAACTGTGAAAACACTCCTGACATCATGATGACATGGGGGGAGCATGTATTTTCATATCAGTCTTTATGCTGCCAACCTTTCTCATGCATTCTTTTTTATGTTGTTTTATTATTTGTAAATTATTTCCCCCCCAAACAATCAGTGGTGTCTTAAGTTGTGACATGTAGTTCAGCTTTAGATTGGGTTCAGGTTTATGGCTGAAATGTTTATCGAATGCACTACAAGTGACAGTGGAATAGACATTTTGCGTTATCTTAATCACGTGTAGTCCCATGTTTAAATTAAAATGCAATAATATAAGGCAAGTACAGAACATGACAAAATTATGTATAAAGTTTAATGTACATATAATTTATATATAACATACATATAATGTCTGTATGTGTACATACAGTCATGTGAAAAAATTAGGACACCCTTTGAAATCATGTGGTTTTTTGTAACATTTTTAATAAATGGTTA
>JBBMFX010000037.1:15969738-15981559 GCA_037832545.1 Rhabdalestes septentrionalis | reverse complement strand
ACACACAGACACACACAGACACACACAGACACACACAGACACACACAGACACACACAGACACACACACACACACACAGACACACACACACACACACAGACACACACACACACACCTTTGGGTGAAACTCTGATTTTAAAGCTTAAATAGTGGAGTGTATTGTCCATCAGTCCTCCTGGCCTTGTAGATGGCGATCTTTTGTTCAGAAGGTTCATTGGTCTCCTCTGTTTATTCTGCTATTGCAGAAAGGAGGGCCATAACTCCTACTCCACAAAAGAGTAACAGGATCTGCAGCAAAGAATGTCTGATGGGAACAGAGGGAAAGTTCATATTAAAAACAGCATGTTCTGCTGCATATAGATAATAAAATATCAATATACAAATTGACAAATGTCAAATGTGCATTTTGATATTAATAATGCAAACAAAGCAGTGCAAATGGTTCAGATGGTGGAGGTTCATTTCATGCCTACTTTGCAAGGCTGACCTCCCACATTTCGGGTCAGTGGAAGACTTTGTTAATTTGATTAGTTGCTGTACTACTGTATATGTCTCCAGATGGCTCCAGTACCTGGGGTTCGTCTCCTCCAACAAGTCAGGCACGACATTGACCAAGGCGATGTAGAGGAACCCTCCGGAGCTGAAGGGCAGGATCCAGGCTGTGGCATTCTCTTCAGGAGGAAAGAGTAAATAAGAGGAGGCGTGAGGCTTCAAATGTGTTAAAATTCAGAAGGAGAGAAGAGAATGCTCAAAAAAAGACAGATTTTGAAAACAAGGTTCGAATCTGATAAATGAAAATCCAAATTCCAGTATATAGACTTTAGTTGTGTGGGTGTTCTGTAGATGCGGTTCTTCACCTGCCCCTTGCTGTGATTGGGCAGATAGGGCAAAACATGCCCCCAGAACTCCACCCAACGCTGTTGACAACTGCATCCGAGCTGCACTCCAGCGGTCGAACCCTGCGCGCAGCAAAATTGCAAAGTCTCCCACCTTTATACAAAAACAGAGACACACAAACACCATCATACATTCTTTCTGATGTTCCTAAACTTCCCCAGCTTATACACAGCAAGGCACCTGCAGCTACTTTATATAAACTCCGCAATGTCTATGGGCAACATCAAAGCAGACACTGCATTTATTCCTTCAAACACGGGGTTTGGTGGCATCTCATGTTTCTGTATAGCAAACATATTTAGAGCACTAAAACCAAGCTGCTTGTTTATGCAGGGTTTCTAAACATTCAAACACGCGGCTGTTCAAATGACACTGACTCCTTGTAATGAAGTGCATTGCCACACAAAGTGATTGCAAGCGAGCACTATCGACCTATGAATCCTTCACCATACACTTCAAGGGAAGGGAGAGTAAGACTCACCTCATGCGGGATCTCATGCAGGAGGATTGCAAAGGTGGTCAGGAAACCAACCTGTCAGAGCAGAAGACAAGTAGGCCTCATGAGCTGGGAGACGCAAAACAAACTTTTACAGTAACACACAAACAAGCTTTGACAAGTCTCACTGGTGAGGGTGCAGGACTAGGAGATGGAAGGCCTTGTATGGAGGATGTTTTTCAGTCTGTAACGTGGTCTTTACGATGAGTAAAATCTACACAAGCTCATTTCACTGGTAGTGTCATAACTTTAAAATCACAGTCAAGTTCACTCACTACTCCTAAGGCCAGTCCCTTCAGATTGAGAAAAATATGTCGACTGTCTGGTGAACACTGGTTTGAGCATCACGGGCCAAGAACTTTGACTCTAAAACCAGCGCTTTGACTCCGTGATTGTCAGATGGTCCTTTTGCTCAATTCAAATTCAAAACACATAATGGATGGATCAAAAATAAGGAGTGTCCCCTGAAGGCCAGTTTGAGAACCACTGGTTCTCAGATGACCCAAACACACCTGTTACACCTTATTAAAGAATCATTAGCTTATATTAGATCAGGGTTAGATCAGGGCCAGAGATTTTTTTAAAAGGCTCTGGGGCTATGCTAGCATGTTAATTAGCATTCAAAAGAATGGACAAAATGTTTCAAAAGAGGACAACCAAAAACTGATGCTTAGTGTTTTACTTTTTTTGCTTGTTATTATCTCATCTGAGTCAGGACATGTATTGTGTAAATTGAATACCATATGAATGTAAAATTCAGAATTAAGGGAGTAGTGCATGGGGTGCTTATATGAACACAGCTGAAAGCATTGCTCATTTTGATGCCATGAAATTAGTTTGTCTGACAAACCTGGCATGAGTGTGAATAAAGCAGTGTTCAAAGACCATCATTTACTCATTGGATGATTAAGACAAAATAAAAGATTTAAAATGTGTGGTTTGTTGTAAATATCAGGATCTATAGACCCTTATTCAATAGACTCCTGGCAACCAAATCTGCACTGGTTTTTATGGAACATAAATAGGTGAATGAATCTGTTGTAAAAATACTGAAAGAAACAGATGCCGTCTAAACTTCTGTTATTCTATGCCCTCTTACAAAACCTTGTGAGTGCAGTCTAGCGTTCAAACGGATGAGAGTGTAAATGTGTGTGTACATCTCTGCGTTACATCCAGTTTATTTCCTCTCACGTACTCCCACAGCAGACATGCTGGGAGCCTTATGCTTCCCCACCTGGACCTTTTCTACTTCAGCAAGGCCAAACACTGCCATCCTATTAATACTACACAGTATCACAAAGAAAACAGCACCCATTTACAGTAATCTCCTACTCTCTAATCTCCTAAAAATATGGAAAGAGAATCCCTCTAATGACAAAACACTGGGCATTTCGATTTTGCTGAAGTATGACCTCGCACGCCCTCGCAACATATAGGTCTTAAAAGGACCTGCTGTTTACGTCTTCATACCAGATCCAACAGTACACATTTAGAGGTTATGTGGAGTCCATGCCTCGGCGGGTTAGAGTTGTTTTGTTGGGACCATGGGGACTAACATATTATTAACCCGGTGGTTGACATTATGGCTGATCAGTGTATATATGACATCGCTGATGGGGAACATGATCAGAATTGCATTTACAGTCATTCTCAATGGTGCGCATTTAGCCAGCCCCAGTTTTCAGGACTGTTTAACTTTGACTGCAAATCTAAATCAAAATCTAACTAACCAATAAATGAATAAAGAAGTCAGAATGGAACTTATAATGAAACTAATATGAGGGCAAAAATACCTATGTGGTTCTTTGAGTATTTGTAATAATTATTTTCATTATAAAGGGGTTGTGTCGCAAAAATTAAAAACCAACTACTTCTGAGCCACAATCATCCTAACATCAATTAAATAAAAAAAAGAATGACATAATGAAACGGTCTAACGTTTAAACCACATACCACCATTTTATCCCCTGCTTGGTATGCATCTGAATGTTGAATCTTTGCATGTAACTGCGTGCATGTCAATCAGTTTCAGCGCAAATATCAACAATCTTATTAGATGGTGCTTGGTTCATTTGCATAAACTTCATCCAGGACAAGAGCAAGGTGTAAATTAGTGGTTTGATGTGTCTGCTGTGTGCAAATTAGCATGCCTCACCATTTTACAGCACAACAGGACACACTGATTGAAGTAAATTAATGCAAAGAACGTTTTTGTATGATGTTGCTACGTATATGCTGCTGAACATTTTAAAAGTCTCTTGTTTAAAATGCTTTCTTGCATGCCTGTATCCTTAGCACTCCATGGTGGTCTTGGACTGTATTTAGTGCTGCATTCAAGTAATTTAACAGTTAAAGACATAACAGCATTATAAAAAAATTTGAAATATGGCTGTTTTGAGAAGTACATGTAAAGTACATTATTAGATTAGCAGTCCAGTTTATTCACGGTTCAGCAGTGGTGGCTTTAGTCTCTCACAGACTTTTTCTTAGAACCAAACTAATAATTCTTTGAGGAAACTCCCCGCACAATTGCAGAAACTGCAGACATCCTCCGCATTTTTTGCTTGTGTGATGTCTAGGCATCGTCCGCCACAGCCCCTTGTCCTCATGCTGGTTGTTTATGTTTGGGCATGGAGCAGCTGAATGGAAAGAGCCTCTGCTGCTCAGTATCTCATTGCCTTGCTAAGAGCCCAAACAAACAGGTGAACGAGGCCCAAACATCACTTTTTTCCTGGCAATATATAATTTTTCATGCATTTTAGTGCTAAATTGTTTAGTGCTACATTTTATTTTACAGTTTTTGTAGTGCAAATTCAGCAACTGCCCAGTGCTGTTCAGTGAACACAAAGAAAGCATTTTGGGATGGTGAAATACCATGGCCTCAAAGGCTTGAAAGTAGCCAATCCTAAAAACTCGTTTCTCCTTGCTGCTGATTGGCTGCTGCCCTGTGATGCATCTTGCTTGGAGTTCAAGTGCTTCTCTGTATTTTTAGTTTTGTTCAAGCCCTGTATTATTATTATTACAAAAAAAAAAAGGATTTATTACTGTATTCACTTGCTTATACCAAAAGGTAATGACAGCACATACCAAAGAAAACACACATGCATGAATTACCATACAGTCTATATAAGGGTAACAGATGTATTTTACATTATAGCACTGCAGGAGACAGTAGTTCAGTGTGCACAGTACAGTACAGATACAGGTTTACTTTTAATTTAATTTAAAACTCAGATTAATGCATAACCTTAAAAAATTTAAAGTGTTTTGGGAGCATATCTGGGGGAATATTTAGGGTTTATATTAAAATATAGGCATTTTATGGCATTTTATTACCACATTACGTGTTTGCGGATTTCCACTTTCCACAGGTGCTATTGGACTGTAACCCCCGCGATAACTGGGGGTTTACTGTACTACATTTAAGTAAGACACACCTTTAGACACACCTTACACCTCTTTTTAGGCTTTTAATTTGTTTGGGGCTTTAACTTAATCCTAGACTGGGCCTTAGACTTAATTTTTTTATTTTTTAATTACACCGAAAAGAGTTGCCAATGCATTTAATTTATAATCAAAACTCATGCTACACAGATAAATATAGACTAGGTTGTATGAAATGTAAGTCAAGGATTATCACACCATTTTTCAGCACGTATAACCTTTGGCACAAGGTATCTATAGAGAACATTCTATACTATACTGAAACAACTGCACTCGATAAAATCTATCAGAGCAAAAACATGCAGACATGCAAGGATTCTGGTTTAATTTCTATTTAGTGCAGGAGGTGACTGTGCCCCCATATAACAGCACGATAGGATTTAGCTAAGTAGTCTCCTGTGAATATGTTCAGGCAATTGACTTGTTTGTGAAACCCTGGCTTTTTGTGTTTCAGTGATGTGTGATGTGACCTCATTTTTATTTCAGTGGCATGAACACACACGATAAGCTAAAGCCAAAGCAGGCTACATTTTTCACTACAAAGCATCCCCATACCCAGCTGAGCACACCATGATCTGAATAATGCAACACAACCTTGCAGACTTTCAGACAACTGGTCTGTGGTTTAGTGATATGGCTGGGAAAACCATTGGCAAAGTCAATTACAGAGATGGCACTTTCTATTTTTTTTTAAAAGAGGGTAACATATTGCAGTGACAAGAAAGGTCCTGATACAAGCTGGATTGTGAAACCAAGCCTCTGTTCTGTTAATGTGGAAAAAAGTACATTTTTAATGCAAACTTATTTAATTCATTCTACTAGCTCACAGTAAGTACTAACGTGTCCAAATGTGTCTCAGTGTGACTCTAATCTCTGCACTCTCCTACCTTCCTGCTGACTAGGAAGCTCCCTGCCACTGCCAGGCCATGGGTGAAGTTATCAATGCAGTTGGCGAGGAGGTTCAGGTAGCCACTTGTCTAGAGGAAATAAAGTCACATATTCAAGGACAAGTTTATTTATATAGCACAATATCATACAATGTGCTTTACAGAAACAGTGTACAAAAAATAGAATAAAATAATAGAATAAATAAAAGAATGCATTAAAGAAAATGGAAGTACAACAGATTTTTAAAAGAAGTTGGAGAAGAATAGTGCAGTTTTTAGCAGCTTTTCAAAGCTATAGCTGGTGCAGATCCAATACTGGTGGGCAGTTTGTTCCAGTAGACAGCTGCATAGTGAATAAACACCATTTCACCAGGTTTAGTTTCAGGTATTTTCACCACCAGCTCCTGCTGGTCTAAGAGACCCAACACAAATATACACCTAGATGTGAAATCCATGACAATGCCCCTCATGATCCCACTCTACCTAAAACTAAAAACTATTGTTTATACTGTATAGGTCTGATATAATGGCAAAGTTTAATTATAATAGAGTTGATGGCTGATGAGCATTATTTCCATAATATTTAATTCCACAAAAACATGTGCCTGTTTTAATGATGCAGTTTAAATACAAATTAAATTCTGTGGCCAATACTTTAAATCTGCCTCAAAAAGCATCTATAAATTACTTGATTTTGGAGTGGGTGTGAGAAATCAATGCACTATGCCTCTCCAGGATACAGAAAGGCCATGTAAAAAAAAAAAAAAAAAAATCAAAATGTTCCCTCCAAAATGATTTGCCTGATTAAATATTTGGCAGAGAGGTCCCATTAGTCATCATCAACTGCATGTTCCCGCTCACCTTGATCTTCTCCGTCCCAGGGAGAGGGCTGATGTCAGCCTTTGGCTTGGAGTTGGAATTGTTGTTGGAGGAGACGCCATTAATTTTGGAAGATATAGAACAGTCACTTCGGAGCTCTGCAGAGGAGGACTATAGGAGAGAGAGACAGAGAGAGAGAGAGGGGAGGTGAGGGGAAAAAAATAATGTCACACACATAAGATGCACTGACAGCAGAGATTTCACAACAAGAAAGACGACATTTCCAGCCATCATAAACTAAGAAGACATGTGCTTCCCTCTTGCATTGAAATCAAACACTGCTGAAATCCAGGGCAGAATAAAGGAAACACTAGAGACTCCTGCCATGTCAGACAATGCAAAGAAGCCTGTGATTAATATACAACTTGTTTTTAGTACTGCCCTGAAAATAAAAGAAACTAACACATTTCAAGTGTTCAATTACAAGCTGACAGATAAGAACATACCTTTCAATTACTCTCCTTTTCCCACCAGTTAAATATCTGAACATGCTATGGTTTTATACTGTTAGGTAGAGATCATTGATGACAGGGCTTTCAATCTTTCAGAGAAAAAGAATATGTTTGCGAGAACTGTTGCACCTCTACCACCTCAAGCAACACATTTAATACACACCTGTATGTACAATACAAGTGTTGAAAATACAAAACAAAAGTGTGGCACCAGCGTTTAATTTTATCAGTATTTATGGACGAGGAGTGTTATTTTCATTATGTTTGATTACACAAAAACGTGTCTGTTTTGATCATGGTAGACACCTACCACATCCAGCGGTGCATTTATTCAAACTCTCATGTACAATGCAACTGTACAAACTAAGAAAAATACATAGCTGCTTAGTGCTTTAAAAACAATGAGTCTATTGTATAGACCCTTCAGCATCAGGTGAATAATAGATAAGAAAGGGATATTACTTTTAAATGATGGTCTATTGTTAGAGGTGAATACACCTGAAGGTTATCAGTCTGGACTCAAGCATCAGTGAGGTTTGCTCAGTGACCCAGACATGCCACTTCATAAATATCTGGAAAAGTAAAAGATTGGGATGTTAATGTAAATAATGGTCAACTGAGATTGAAGAGCACACCTGTATGTTATCAGGAATCAAAGCATAACTGATATTTCCTCAATGACCCACACATTCTCCCTCAGATAATTTCTTTGGATTTCTGTAGATATCTAAGGCTCTATGGAACAGCTAAATTAGATGTTTCCTCTACGCAGCTCTGCAGTGCTGACATCAGTTCAGTGGCCTTTCTGTCTGCTGGCGGAGGCCTGGTCGCAGCTGCTTCCTGTTCGTCTCTATTTATAGACGCCATCACAACCAGCCCTGGACGTCAATCCACCTCACAGGTCTCAGGCATGCACACAGCACCACTGTGCTTCTAAAGCAGGTGTATAAACAAGACCAAAGGAAAAAAGCAGGAAGAAAACAACTCTTACAGACACAATTATACCACCCCTGTGTTCTAATGTTACTGAATATCACCATGCTGATATAAAACATGTATTTTTTGCTATTAATTCAAGCTTGAGATGCAATAATGTCTTCTAAACAGCCAGAAAAGCCCCGTTAATCAAACAGTAAATTCCAGGGGGAAAAAAAAACTTACAATGAAGAGTTGCCAACGCATTTCATTTATTATCAAAACTTATGTTACATAGATATAGACTAGGTTATATGAAATGAAGCTTGAGATGTAATAGTGAGTTCTAAACGGTCAGAAAAGCACACTGTAAATTACACCAGCTAATATATTTGATCTGGATCCTTCTTTCCTTAACACCAGTCAGTGTTATGATATTTCCAGCAGATCAAAATATTCAAAGACAATCAAAAGTGCAAGCCTGATGAGGCATCAAGGTTACAGAAAGAATGGTCTTCCCTAATCCATTTCTCTTGCTGCAGTGCACACAGACTCATTTTTATTATTCTGCCTCAATGCCAAAGCTAAATGCAACATGAAAAATGCAACATGAAAAATGCATCACACAAAAAAGGAGGGAGAGCAAGAGCTGGGGAAAGTAAGACAAATGCAGAATTAACAAATAAGAGAGTAATATATTGATGGTACATGTCTGATGAGGAAAGATCCAGTCCAGTCAAGCCCTGTAGACCAAACATAGAAGCTCCCTGAGAACAACATGCCACACATTCTGGACACTCAGCCAGATATAAACATGCTTCTGTAGGACAGCCAGATAGCTGTGAACTAAAAGGGCTTAAGGCTTTCAGCTACCGTTTTCCTCAGGACTGCCGGAGATATAGAACAAGGTGGGTATTGACCCAGGTCTGATGCAACAGCCTGAAAGTAAGGCAGCTTTAAAGCCGTTTTCCCCCAAGCCTTTAAACATAGCTAAAGGTCTTCTGGGCTTGTGGATGCCACGCAAATGACTCGTCAAATCTGAGCTGCGCAGATTTAAACGTGTTCCAAACCCCCCCCCCCAAAAAAAAAAAAAAAAAAAACACACGCAGAGTTAACCAGTAAAGCTACTGCTGTGAATCTACAAACACAAATCCTCAGGGTTGCAGATTTCATCATGATCAATCTGAAGGCCAATTATCTGCACTGATTCAGTAGAATAATATTCAGTTGATTGTGCATAGATGTTCTGGCTAGTCAGAATTGTAAAATAAATAATAAACAAGCATGGTTTCATTGTGAATATTGCTGTGTCCCTTGTGTACTATTTAGGTGCAAATGGTTAAAATAAATCCAACTGCAGCACAATAAAATGTAACTTTTTAGGATGCAAAGAAAAATACTGAAAGATTATTAAGATCAATGTGAGCTCAGAAATGTACAGAAATATACCCCAAAAATTTTTCCAATAACAGTAACACAATTTTCCCACTGGGTCTGTAAAGAGCAATGTATTGTTGCACTATATGCTCTTGATCCTGTCCAAGTCAGTCTTTCACAAACAATGAGCACAAATCTGGGAAAGCTCAAAGAGGAAGAGAGTGATGGCATTTCTGTACAGGTATGGTGCCACCATGAGGCCCAGTAATGAAATTTCCCAAAGCAAAATGTGGAAATAACTCAAACAGCGCACTCTAGGGTAGTTGGGAAGTCTGTTAATTAAGACTAGGACAACACAGTGACATGGTTTTCAGTGCACTGAGATAAAGTTCAAGTTATCATGTTAAAATATTTGCCGAGAATACAGACATGTGACAACAGCATCAGTGCATATGCAGTATTAGAATACCAACAAGCCCAAAACAGTTTAATGTGTCAGTCTGATACATTTAATAATATATTAGACCTGTTAATGGCTCTGGATACTGCTCTCTTCATACTGAAAAACAACATACAGAATCGTAGTGCGATTATGCTCTCTGTCTCTGCAGGATCGGCATTTACTGCATAATCTTATGGCCTCTGCGGCTGTCAGAGCACCTTGGAGTGTCTACTGCTAAATGCTAAGTAGGTTGTCTGGCGTGGAAACTGTAGGGGTAAGACTAACGCTGACAATAGAAGAGTGTATCCACTACTGACAGCTTCAAAGTAATGTAGGGACTTGACTGCTTGCGCTTAAGTATTTCATTTCTATCTTCCTGTTCATTTCTCAGGTGGCCTGAGGCATAAAGCAGCAGCGAGTTTCCACTCACAAGATACTACCAGCGAAAACACACCAACAGAGAAATGACTGTAACCAATTATGGCAGGTGGCCCAACACTTTTGCATGGAACTGTGCGTAGAAGCAGGGATTCCAGCTCATGGCAGCGTCTTTGCTCAGGGGCATCTTTAGTTTCCAGCCCAGCAGTTCCCAACCTTAGTGCTGGAGTGCCTTCTGCCCTGCATTTATCAGCTCCCAACACACCTGATCCAACAAATCAGCTCATCAGCATGTTAGTTGGACAGGGGGGTTAGAGCAGGTAACATGAAAGGCTGGAGTGCCCTAAGACCATCTACTCTAAACTTAAAGGAAAGTTTTTTAAGAAGATATCTTGCCATAGATGAGAGCATCTGCTGGAATGATGCAAACATATATGTAAATGCAGTACTCACTTTGTTGGCATGGTTCATTGACCTGCTCTCTGATGCACTGTCCTCATCAGGAAACATCTTCTCCAGCAGCAGGAAGAACAACAAGCCCATAACCACCCACAGCCCCTGGGTGCGGTAGTGCTTTTGGCTCCCATCTAATCAACAGACACACAAACTCAAATTTCAGACGACCAACATGATAGGACACAGACAAAAATCTACAAAAGGACGGTAATTTTTTTTTAACCATTATACTATAGTATGTTGCAATTGCATAAGCAATTTAAAGTATATTATACTCTAATCAGGATGTAAAAAGATTTAAGATTGGCCTGCAATATATTGGCTACAATAATTTATTTAAATGTATCAAAACATTCACAGAAAATCCAATTATCATGCTCACATCACACAAAGAAAGTGTATTATAGGTGTATTGAAGCACATTTCAATATCAGTATTACGAGGCACATATTGCAATAACAATGGTCACAAAACACGATGAGGAAATTCACTGGTAAGCGTCATGTTCTCTTTGATTTGATGGCAACGCTCGCATGAATATAAACCTTCATGAATACAGGACAACAAAAGAAGAGGGGCAAAAGAGACACATGACAATGCGAGATGAAGGACCAGGTGGATAAAGGGATGAATATGAGGTGGATGGATTTCAAAACCATGTCTGGGTGGAGCCAAATCAGTGTACTAGATTAAAGAAACACCAATGGAAAATAAAGAGAGCGTGTCTCACCGCTGCTGTTCGTGTGAGCCCAGGCCTCGGGCAGTAGATGGAGGAAGACATCTCCGAGGAGTCCACCAATCGCAAAGCTTAGCAGTTTTTTCAGCTTCTGACAACCAGCTGCAGAAAGAGCATGAGTCACAGTTAGCTCAACTCTCTAGCCATTAATGCTAGCCTTTGGCCTTAAATTACCAGTATACACCCTTTATTGCAACATCACAAGAGGCTACAGGTGATGAAAGAAGTCACACAAAAAACACTGAACCACTAAAACTGGCTTTGACTAACACCACAAATGTATCATTATTCACTTCAGAATTTGATCCTGATAAGACACCTCTAACAACAGCTTACTGCAAAACACCTTGGGTACTCAGTTGGTAGAATATGAGGCTTTGGTCTCTTTTGAACCTGGCAATGCAATCCGATTAAAACCCACTTCATTTTTTCTTAACTCTGACTTCAAGAATGTGGTATCTTT
>JBBMFX010000037.1:15949518-15961236 GCA_037832545.1 Rhabdalestes septentrionalis | reverse complement strand
GTGTGTGTGTGTGTGTGTGTGTGTGTGTGTGTGTGTGTGTGTGTGTGTGTGTGTGTGTGTGTGTGTGTGAGGAGTATCATCCAGCATGTGATAATGTACCTTTGAAACAAATTGAACATAAAGTATCAAGATGGTTTTTTTGTTTATAAAACAGTAATTGATATTTTGTTCCAGATTTCACCTCAAATCCTCCAACCTTCATTTAGTCTGACCAGACTGCTGAGGTGCTTGATGTCTGATGCAGAGGGGCCAGAGGACCACTGCAGAAAGAAGAATGCTGGTCACAGCAATTTATTGAGTAACTTACAGAAAAACTCCAACATCCTGCCACACACACTGAAAGTCCTGGCCTTCCATAGACAGAAGAGCCTATTGTGGCTTTTCCTGTACAGAGAGTTCATTTTATCTATACACTACCAGTCAAAGGTTTTTGCACATGACAGGTTTTCTTTATAAGAATGTGTAACAGTACATGTCTGACATCCTATTAACAGGTTATGTGGTGACGCAGGGTCAAATTCTAGACTGTCCTTTATCTTTAAATGCACTCCTTAACTGTTTCATCACTTAATAGCTCATTAAATATCTAACAGTTGTCTGATGATCCGCATTTCTACTGTGTTTGGTGGCTTTTTTGGGTCAGTAGCAATAAATGAAAATGATCAAATTTTCTTTCTAATAAAGGCGCTCAGATTGTAAATGTGCTGTAAATGACAGTTAACTGACTGTGTTTTTATTCCACATTAAGTGAGTACCATGAAACAGTAGAAAATCTCAGGGTATGTCGAAACATTTGACTGGTAGCGTATATATTACATTTAGCAAGCAGGTGATTTCACTTGCCAAGAAATTGACCACCACGGTGAATGAAACTGAAGAGCAAATTTCCAAAACACTATTATTGGCCTATTTCTACATGACTTCTTTATGTGCAGTATTATAACCGACCAAAACTCACTCAGTCCTTGCATAATACATGGTACAATATTAGGTGGATTTCCAAAATTAGGTGGATTTCAGTCCTCTTGCACAGTCGCGAGCGGTACTTACTTACCCAGGTCTCCCAGACAGTAGATCATAAACAAAGATGGCGAATGCTGTGTCATGTAGTAAGATAGAAACATTAAACAATTTTGTGGTGCTGAATATCAATTTACTTAAATATTGTTTACATTTTTTTTTTTTTTACCAAATATGCCCATCCTAAAATATGCACATCTGTAAAATTTCAACAAAATATTTCCTGTTTCAATAGCTAAAATAAGTAAAACATGAATTTCCAGAAAAAAATACGTTTGGACTAAGTGAGTTTTGGAAATTTGCTCTCAAATTCTTTGTCTTGCTGACATTGGGCTACATGTGTTTTTTCCTGCACCACAAAACCAATTCCTCCACCAGCGTACAGTACTCTGACTCACCTCCATTGTAGATACACCCTACAATCATCAGAGAATCTCTTCAAGTGGCATGAGCTGGTGTTGTACTGGAAGTGAGATAAATAGAAGGTTGAGTGGGAGCTGGGCAGGACAGTTGGGGTGTTCCAGCATACATCCATAGATTTATTTTTACATTACTGCTAGTCGGTTCATTTCCATTCTGATTCTCACCCAATGACACGACTGTCACACCGCAGATGCCTTTGCAAGAAACTGCAACATGATCACTCTAGAAGGCGTCAAATTGACTCTCTATTATAATGAGGTGAAACTGTAAGAGAGCCTTCATACCCCCCCTCTCAAAAACACCCTCCCAGTCTTTTTTTGTTTTTTCTGAGGACATTTTTTGGCAGGCTGGCCGAAATGTGTCTGTTAGAGCAGATGTGACCATTTGTTGCTGGACCTTGGCAGGAAGCAATGGGCCTAACAGGAAGTGTGCTTTGTTGAGATTAAAAAACACATAGCTAGCTAAGGTCAGCCACCCCTTCCATAACAACTACTGATATTTTCACCACAGAGAAACACACATGCACGCTTGCAGGGGCGATGACGCACCTTTGATGTGGCAGATTCTGCCACAGAGCCACAGAGATAAGGCCCTGAAAGCACACCGCAACAAGTCTTCGGTGAAATCGACACAGCTCATTCAGCCTTTCCAGATGTCATGGAAAGTTCCAGTGCACGTTTTTCTTTTGAGAATTAGATTTGACATGCATTTAAAATAAAGGGTTTAGGACCTTGGATACAGTGAAGCTCAAATGATAAAGAAAAATGTAAAATGTAGTTGCTATCATAAAGTCTTTTGGGAGCCTTGCTTTTTATATGGAAAAAGGCTTTATAAGATGTGAACATGACAGATGGGCCATAGAAAAGATTACTTTGAAAAAATCTTTAACTTGCATTAAAGCTAAGACCTGTTTTATCATCGCACACAATTCACACAATGTTTTTGAAGCACTTGATAGAACAGCATTTGCTAATTTTGTTCTTGTTGACACATGTGTGACATAGAATAGGTAAATCCAGGTGAACTGACAGTTATGTAAAAATGTACTTTAAGTAGAATGGCTATTATGTGGCTCTGTTTTCTGTTTTTGTAGGAATTTACTGGAGATTCCCATGACGGGCCGTGGGTAATCCCTTATTTGTTATGGAACAGAGTCTTTGCTGTTACAACAGTGGTAGCATGGAATCAGAGGCATCATTGCAAACATGTTCCTCTTTTCAAAGGACAAATTTACAACATATCCTTGAAATCCACATTTACTTTGACTTGACTCTGCTCAGAATCACTGGACTCTTTCCTGACGGGGCCTGACAGGTTATCAGTTATTAGTGTGGGTTCGGCTTTGTTTTCAAATGATTGTAACAGGCTGATTTTCTATCTCTCTCTCTCTATCTCTCTCTGTAGTAATGTTTTTACCTGCTTTGAGAATAGCTCCAGAGTGGGTGATGGACTTCCGCTTACTTGTTAAATTCCTTTAAAGTTTGACAGTTTTTTTGAGCATTTCTGCCAGCCCAGCTGTTGTAAGAGGATCTTTAGCACAGTGAGGTTAATAGTTGGAGGCAGGTTGCTTCTAATAAACACTGTTAGCGTATCACAGATTTAGACTTCAGTCTATCCCATCAAGACATTTTTAAGGGATCCAAAGTGCTACATAGTAAAATAGCTCCATAAAACCATGTCTGTGAGTTGTGTTTCAAATTTAGCCACACCAGTCAGGATTATAAAGTACAGGCCAGGTTCGAGATCCACACCCACGCAGCTTTTCAGCATGTTAAAGGAATGCTATTAGATCCGGAAAGACTCTCAAATACAACAGTCAGCCAATGCTTACAATATGAAGTTTGTTTAACTTTACAGTTTCATTATAAAAAAAATGCAAAACACAGGGCGAATGAAGGGAAATTGTCCTATAAGCAGTTTTTGAGGAAATACATACAAGTTACATACAGTACAGGCCTTTATCTGCTGTATGCGTGTGGGTGTGGATGTATGTGCATCCATATCATTACTGAAAGTAGGCTTAACCTGCCCAAAAATAGCTCTTCCACCCTAAGCTGCTAGGGATCTCTTGCAGCATAGTCACGGTTGGGGAGAATGAGGAATTGGGAATAAGAAGTGAGAAGAGCTGGACGTCCCCCCAAACACTCTTGCTGAGGCCTGCTCCATGTCATTATGAAAGAGGAGGTGGCCACTAAAACCTCTGCACACTATCAGAAAGGAAACTAAGCCCACTGTGGCCAGTCCACACTATCCCTCGGATCAAAACGCAATCACATTCCCAACAGGTGCTGTTTTTAATTGTTGTCGCCTGAGAACAAGTTTCCGGATCTGAGAAACAAGTTTAAACCTTGTTATAAGTAGCCGGTGGCCTGGTGGTTAGGGAATTGCAATCAAAAGGTAATTGGTTCCAATACCGTTAGTGGCACTACTGAGGTATACTTGAACAAGTAATCGCCCCCACACTCTGCTCCCCGGGTGCTGTGTTTCTAACTGTCCACTGCTTCACTTGGTGTGAGGAGGAATTTCACACTATTTAACCTCTGTGCTGTGGTGTGTTCATGTATGCAAATGGATATATGACACGTAAAGTTTAGACTAAAATCTTATTGTCATTCCATATAAAGAGTGGACACCTTTCTTGTCTCCTGAATTTCTTTCGCATATTTCTTTTGAGTTTTCATTAAGATTGCAGTGTAGTGCAGGTCTGTACTCTAAAGCAATGGTTCTTAACCTTTTCAACAGTGAGCCCCACTGATCAATCACAGCATGTTGCCAAGGCCCACTTGGCCACAGTAGATCATCTTAAATAACCAATTGCGGACCAATGGCCTGTCTCAATTTAAGATTCGCGCCCCAATCAAAAACCTTCACGGCCCATCAGTGGTCCCAGGCCCAGTGGTTGAGAAACCTGGCTCTAAAGTACATACAGATTCTCAACACGTTCTCGACTTAGTTCTATGAAAAAAGTGGTCTGAACCCTTATGAAAATGTTACAAATGTGCATATCTCATTTACCAAAGTAGTTCTTTGAAGAGCCGTCCACCGAAAAGCCATTTAAGGAACCAAAAGTAGTTCTTCTGTTGTTTGTCTTTAACGAATCCTTTTTAGTGACTTTATTTGGTGTGATGTGAGTGTGATGACATCAAATTAAACCAGCCTCATATTTCCTAGAAGAATCAAACATGATATTTCATATAATAGTTTCAAGGAAGAATATCAAACTACCTTAAGAAAATGATCTGTTAAAATCCTCAGAAAAGACTGGAAGCGTTTGGTCTGGAACCTTAGCAGCAAAAGAGACTGTCAAAGCTTCATAATGTTTATAGGCTCGTTTATACTGTTGGGAGATTTTAAAAGGGCAAAAGAGATATATATATATATATATAAATATAAAAAGAAAATATTTTTAAACCAGTGAAAATGCCCACGCTGTGTAATGTGGTTTGCGTATTTTAATCATTTAATAGATTCAAGGAAACATGTCTCTCTGAGAATCGTTATTTGAATTCTATTTATTTTGTTGAAATAGTAATAGTACTAAATACTAATAAAGGCACATTCACAAATCCATGTATGCCAATATATGAATAGTAAAAAGATGTTTCTTTGAAGAATCACATGTTTCTTCCCTAGCTCAAATGCAGTCAATCAGTCAAGACATGTTTGATGTCTGAGGTTTGTTTGTTTAGTTTTAACTTAGAAGTTAATCAAAGTCTATGTAAATGAAAAAAAATAGGTGACATTGATTTCCATGACATTGTAGCTATATCTGCCTCAGGGCAAGTCTAAAGATACTTCAGAAACCAAGCATGCATTGGTTCATTGATTACACTTAGATAAAGGCCGCAAATGTGACAGCTGGTGCTGTGGTGGTTCAGGAGTTGCTCCACCATCAGAGGGCTGTGGGTTTGAAACCCAGGACTGCCAGTGGCACCACTGAGGTACCCTTGAGCAAGGTGTTGTCCCCACTCACTGCTCCAAGGGCATTTTGTTCCTGGCTGCCCACTGCTTCACTTGGTGAATGGTTTAAATGCAGATGAAGAATTTTGTGCTCTTCACAAAATGTTTGTTCATGTTTGACAAATAGATGCTTTACACTTTAAATGTGAAATATCTTTTTGTTTTGATGGGCCATTCCAAGAATGCTGTGCACTGTATATGATACAAAATGCTTTGTTTTGCCACATGAAATAGAAGTATAATATATTTTTGTCATTGCAACAACTCATTTTCTCACGCAGTGAAACATAATTGACACTCAAAACATTTTCAGAACTGTAGCTCTGTAAGAGTAGGTAGCAGCATCCTTCTCATCATCTCAATTGGTCTGTTCGTCATAAATTTTTTCAAAGATTATGATCAATTAAAGAAGTTGTTTAGGGGGATATAGAAATGGATGAATAAATATCACAAACTAGTTTTTTTAAACCAGTTAGGAGTTTCTATGTGGTGCTGTTTATTTTGTTTAATAGCTTTTTAGTTGGCGCAGTGGAGTTATGACAGTCACTGATGTCAACACCCGCATGTGGACATCACTCTGGTGCAATTTCAGTCAAAATACCTCATCTTTGAGCGCAAGGAGCGCAACATTTCCTTTTGCAATGCACCACGGTGTTTCCTGTTTTCTTCTTTAACTGTGTGGTCATGATATTTAAGCAGGGTGGACTGCACCAACCATGTGGGAGGGTTTAAAACCTTTGCAATTTTGTAGCAGTTGATATTTCAGAAACTCAGGACCAAAAAGCTTTAAGAGAAAACTTGATAATTTTGAACAGTGTACTAATAATAGTCAGAAACGTGAATTCTAGTTGGGTCTTTGGCTTGAGAAACCATGAATCAGCTAATCTTACCAAAGGGACTGTAGTGACATGGCATGCAAGAAGCAATTTTGTGGGTTACGATGAGTAGATATTACTTCATTCTTTGATCTCAAAGACTAGGTGTACCTTACTTAATTATTCTGTACAATGTAGGCCAACCCCACCACACTTCAGTCCAACATCAAGAAGAAATAAGACACCAGTCACTGTTCGTCATGTGTAAATGCTGGAAATGATCAGCCAAGCTTGTTATGAGTGAACTGGAAGGTGCTAACTCCACCACTGGAGCGCTGCGACGGTTGCCGGGAGCTCTCAGAGACTGTATGTAGGTTGCAGGCAGATGTGTGAAAAACGCATTGACACCTCGTGGTGGAGTCTAGACCACAGCACAGCACACAATGTGAACAAAACAGCTCAGTGTAGCTACTGTCAGCCTTCCTGCTGAAACCTCAAGCTTCTTTTGGTCGTGTGCACCATATCTAAAGTCTAGGCTCTTTCTGCCACAATCAAAGGTCCTTTTGTCCATCTTCTCATGCTTCCAAAATGGCTGTGGTTTTGCAGCCAGTGAGGTTTCAAAGAGGCACTGAAAAAGGTCATGATCATGATTTGAAGCAAAAGCTAAATACCAGGAAGATGAAAAACACCAGCTGGGTGAGTGATGGGAGGATGGGAGAATTTGGAAACTGCAAATTCTAAATTCTAAATGTCCTTATAAGATGCCATATTAGAAGAGGAGGAGAGAAAAATACCTCAAATCAAATATAAGACGTGTCTAAATGTATGAGCATTTATTTTATGTACATTTTAATCTTTCAAAACTTTAAATCCACTTTTTTTCCCCAAAATTATTTTTACCTCTGCCAGAAGGCCGAAACCTGGCAACATGTGACCTGGCAAAGAAGACCAACATAGTTTTGCAATGACTCTTACTCTCCAGATCTGAACCCAGTTGGAAACTGTGGTGTGAGTTAAAGATGGCATAACTCATTTCAGAACACCAGTAGCTTTTACTTTCTATGCACATTTCATGACGAAGGGACAAAATTAAGAAAAATTCACAATTTGGAGATACAAGGTTTTGTTAACCTTGATAGAGATGATATGCATAGTGACATGATGAGTGTGTATGTGTGTGTGTGTGTGTGTGTGTGTGTGTGTGTGTGTGTGTGTATATGTCAAAGCATATGGGGGCAGCCACTGTGAAAACCAGAAACAATCAAAGCAGTGTGTTTAATAATTACATAAGGCATTGCACATCTGCATAGGAAATCAAAATACCACACTCAGAGAAGGTAACATTTAAACAGGAGACATCACATGACCACTAGTCAAATGACATGATGATTGATGCTGGGCTGCTTGAGGGGATTTCAGAATTGCAGCTATCTATCAGGAGAATAGCTTTTAAACTTTGCTTGCAGTCACATGAAGTGTGGTGATGACAAATAAAAGATGACCGCAGACCTAAGAAATTAGAATCTCATAACCTGGAATTTTATAGCCTCTGTTAGGGTGTAAGAATCTAATTTTACTTCTCTTTAAAGCCATTAACAAGCACATAAACAAGCAATGGTATTTTTTTCTGTTTGGGGAGTAGGTTCTATAATATTATCTCATCATTAATCATATGACTGACCACTTAGCTTATCACTGAATTTCCAAGTGAAATGATCTCATATCATAGCAGCTCATCTTTTTTCATTTGACAAGATTCTTTGTCTTTAAGATCATTTTTATTTTCAGAGTTAGTATATTTATATTTATACATGTAGTGTTGCAAGCATAAACAGTCACGTGTCAAGTTACGATATTAAATTAGGTCTCTTGCACTTTTAAGGACTTCAAGGATGTATTTCATGTCATTTAAAATTATATGTAAATCTCAATTTAAAGATTTAAAATGACTAAATATTTTTTTTTGTTGCCAGAATACTCACAAGCTATTTAAAAGCTCTTTACTGGCTTCAAATATTTATTAGTGTATTTACATGACTTTAAAAATAATGTGACCAAAATATTCTGTGCATGAGCGCTGTATGCTGCCATGTGAGCAGTCATTGTAGCCCAGGCGTGGGCAAACTACGGCCCATGGGCCACATCGGGCCCGTTGGTCTTTTTAATCCGGCCTGCCGAATTTCGGTGTCTCATCCGTGTCTCGGGGGCGGGAACAGGCGGGACCGTGCACGCAGTGTAATTTACTCAAATTAGGTTCGCATTTGCAAATCTAAAAAATTATATTTATAGAATTTTCCTCTTTGACCTACAACACAATTAATACCATGTTCATAAATATTTACAGAATATTCGTATACTTCTGCTTATCGCTAGCAGCTTATCAAAATATAAAATGTACTGCTTTTACAGTGGGAGAAAATTAATACTTAGCAGAGTTATGTTATCATCGGTTTGGCCCTCCAACACGTCAGCTTTTTCATATGGCCCCCTGTAGATATTAATTGCCCAGCCCTGTTGTAGCCCTTAGTTCAAACATAGCTTTCAAAAGCCTCTTAAATTGTCATTTAGCATTTTATTTTTAACCATGAGGAATTTAGCCAGTGCTGACAGAAACCACATGTATAAGGTTCTGAGACTCTGAGCTCCCAATGTCAGTGTTCTCACCAGTTTACCGATAAGACTACATCTACTTAAATTAAAAGATTTTTCTTGTTATCATATTTTAATAATTGTTTTTATAGACGGGAATACTTACATAGATCATTAATAGTTAAATATTCATGATTTAAATCAGTAAGAAATATCTGAAAAACAAATAAATAAAATAAAGTAGCATTAAAATAGAGATATATTTATCAAAGTGTCCGTTGGCACAATGGATTCATTAGCAAATTTTTTACTCCATTGTTTTACTTTTCTTGACTTTCTATTTAATTTAAAAACATATTTTTCTACATTTGGTAGAAACAGTATCGATGATAATAATCCTTACCTGACCAACTTTCCTCCTCATGCTTCCCGACAGAGTAGTACTTGCATCTAACAAGATCTATCCAGTCAAGGACATTTGAAGAATACTCTTACCAGATTACATTTCTCCTCACTAAATTGTTACTCTGAGCTTAAATTTTCTTAGAAAGCAGAACATTTTCATGAAAATGATTAATCAAATGCACAGCAAATACCCCTAATACCTACTGAGTGAAATAGTCTGATCCACTTTTGATCTAAATCACTTCATTGTTCCAATGTCTTTAAACGGACATATAGATTTCTGTGTATAAGAGTGATGTGTGAACCTGTAAAGTCAGGTCAGAGCATTTTTGGGGTTATCGCATTTATATCGTATTCACATTTTGATCCTAGGCCTTGGCTACAGTGCAAGGACGCAAGTCATTCACTTACAGCCCAACAGGAAGTGAATCTGAAAGAGAGTCCTCCACTTCTGCTTTTCTGTCCCGTACACAGAGAGTAGGCTGCTTTATTTGTGTGGGCCTGTGTGTGGGTCTTCTGTTTTAAGGCAACATGTAATATAAAAGGCAATCACGCAAGGCCGCACAGACCCACAAGTTTCAAAGAAACTGATGGTAAAGGTGAGATACAAAGGAGATACAAAGCCAAATGGAGCTTTTGGTAAAATACTGATAACAGGTTGCTCTGTTTAGAATGACAAAATATACTGCAGTTCCCTATTCATTAATTTGTATATCTAAACCTAATAGCTTTACAGAAGCTACTTCCATGTGTATTCCTGTAAAGGAATGCCATGTAAAGGCCATTAAAATGAATTAAATGTCCATGGTCTGGCCCAAAAAAATTACTTGTGTCATTTTGTTGGGAAAGAGAAAAAATTAAACCTCTTTATTTAGCTGCTCATTCAAAGAGAGAAGTGAAAGTTCTCTTGTTTCTTTCTCTTTGTTACTTTTTTTTCTATCAGGGGGGCACAATCAAGGCCGTTCCGAGTTTCATCACGTTCGCCAACAGTTCTGTGACTTTTCCCCAGCTCAGCAAGTTCAAAAAGCTTTAAAAGTTCATTAATCATTGGCTGGCATTTAAAATGTTTGCTCAAATGGAAATGGGGTTGTTTTTTACTTATGAATCTCATTAAAAATGCAATACCTTTAACAGTCACATGACTATTTTGTTGTAATGGGTGTCCATATAGGCTCAAATATTGGTTCGCATGAAATTAGCTGAAATTTTGAACATCAGAGGCTGATTTTATTTTTTGTGTGTGTCCATCCGGGGTTGGTCCCTGCCTTGCGCCCATAGTATTGGGTTGTATAAAATCCCATACATGCTTTATTAGCATTAGCCTTAGCCTTTAGAAAGGGATTGGCTTGCACTTATTCCAGTATTCATGTAGTGCTGAATTCAACATCACAAATCCATAGCTGTATTCTACATCTTTTGCTTTTGGTTTTAGTGAGTTTGTGTCAGTGCGGACGTTCAGCCAAGATGTAAGCAGCTAGTTTACCTAACGTGCAGTGGCGAGGACAATACACATTTAAGCAAGACTAATGCAGCCTTCCCACTATTGCGCCATTCCTGCACTACTTAGTAGGGACCATGAAGCAAGAAGCCACACAGCCTGCCTGCCCAAGCTGATGAGGAAAAGCTGTGTAGGAGGCCCTGGGGCGCTAGTGCTAAACATAGGCTAACGCCTAATCCAGCATATGCTAATGAAAGCTTCTTGTCAGTGGGAGAAAAATAAAATTTGCTGCGCTCACAAAACTAATAGCAAGAAATGTCCGCTCGACACCTTCCGACGTGTGCCGCCGAGCGACGAGGCTTATGGAAAATCAGGCCCTGTACGGTATATGTAAAATTGGTCATCTGTGCGGTCCTCCTGAAATAACAGTAGGAGGGAAATAGCCTGCTGAAGTGGCTGTAACAGTGTATATTAATACACTGGGAAAACAGTAAGTGTCATCATGTTCAGTCCGGCTGCGCAGGCAGCTGTGGCTTCAGCAGCATGTGGTTACAGCAGCTTGACATGTGGCTAAACAGAACCAGTACAATAGCAGTCAAAACAATACAACAAAACCTTCATTCTGAAGTACGTCAAAACACTGTTTTGATCAAAATAGCACTGATAAATCATCACGTACAGCAAATTACGGTCGCAAAATAGATGAAAACATGTCTGACGAGAGTGTCTGTTGGAGTAATGCTATTTCCTTTCCCACGTGCTTCCCATAAAATACTTTTATTTGATAATTTTTTCGTTTTATTTGTTCTTGTATGTACTGTATGTTGCTTAACATGCAAGGTTTTTACAGCACTCATCATATCTGTTTGGCTCGTGATGCAGGTTTATATGCTGAGACATACATTTTAGATATGCAAAACTGAAAGATCCGACAGCCTTCTCACGAGTCTCTCTCTCTCCCTCTCTCTCTCTCTCTCGCTCTCTCTCTCTCCAACACACACACACACACACACACACACACACACACACACACAAACAATAAGAAATGAGAGAGAAATTACTGTTATA
>JBBMFX010000037.1:15932483-15948938 GCA_037832545.1 Rhabdalestes septentrionalis | reverse complement strand
CTGTGCTGCTAGCACAACCTAGTGGTTTGTCTCTCTCTCTCTCTCTCTCTCTCTCTCTCTCTCTCTCTCTCTCTCTCCAACACACACACACACACACACACACACACACACACACACACACACACACACAAACACTAAGAAATGAGAGAGAAATTACTGTTATATACTGGTAGATATGTTATGTTCTGACTTGGAAACTTAATTGAAAAATGAAAAAATATATAGTTTATGTGGTTTTTGCCTTTAAAACACTTATAACATTCAGAAGAATATAAATATAGATAAATGTAGTAAAACTTTCTTTGCTGATTTGTGTTTGTATTGAGTTATTGATAACTCGACGGTTTGTTTAAAGATGAATGTAATTGATTAATTTAATGAAGAGTTGATTAGCAGGTCAATAGTACATAATTAATATAAAAACTGAACTTTCTCAAAGAGAGGTTTGGAAATGACACACTTTGAATTTGGATATTTGTATTGTAAGACTATATTCCTAAGACATTTCTTGAATTAAGTTGTGTATTTTACCACACAATAGTTTCATCCTGTTTGATCTCTTCTTAGCTCAAAATAAAAGTACCTATTTTTCTACTAAGATGTTTTTTTTTATATAAAACAAAAACAGAAGAAATACTGTATTGGTAATTAGGGTGCTCAGTCTTAATCACAAAGGACCGGTTTGCATGCAGGGTTTCGCTCTTGGATTAAATGAAGTAGAAAAATAACACATATATTTATGTCCTAATAAGTGTTTCATTTTCAGTTAAGAAATAAAAAAGGGGGGTGTATGAATATAAACATACACAACACAAGTACTGAGCTGCTTTCAGATAAATTTGGCGTTTGATCCGCGAATGCCAAACTGATTTTGAATTGAATTTTTCTAAATCTCGACATTTAAATAAAAAGCTGATTTTGCCCTGATTTGAAATCACAATAAAGAAAGCTCTTAGTACACCTTGTACTACGTGTAAACATAACGTATACTACATTTATGTTATAATTACACACTGTACTGGTGCCCTAATCATGTAACAGCCTGCAGAGAGTGAAAATATAATTAACATGCTCAACAGCATCACAGGAGATGTTGCTTAGTCAATGTTTTAAAATGTTTTAATAATGCAGAATTGATTTAAAACAAAATAACTATAATTTTTTTGTTTTTTTGGCTGAATCATTCACAGTCTGTGCTCAGCTACTCTGAAAGGTGACAACTTTAAGATGCTTAATTTGACATCATTTCCTGTTAGTGAATACTTCCAGTGTTTCAATTTTTAGAAGAAATATCAAAACCCCTAACTTCAGTCTTTCAGAAGCTACAGTGCAAAAAACTCAGCTGGTAAATTCCAATGCATAAGGTCAGTGTTTCACTAATGATCATATACTTCTTACTGACAAAGGTAAATGCTCTTTTCACCTCCATATGTAAAAAACCCCTGAAATCTTCAGTCTTACTAGCAGCACAGACACCAGTGCACCTCTGTATATTGGTGCAGTTACACTAGTCAAAACTACAGTGGTCATGGTCTAGTGGGTAAAATACTTGTTTCTGAACCCAATGGCCACAAAATTGCAGATTCAAACCCTCAACTTTGTACCACCTTGCGCAAGACACTAAACTCTCAGTTGGGACTGTCCAGGGGTGGATGCCTAGTGGGAAGGATAATTGCCTCTGGACCAGGAGGTCATGGGTTTGAATCCCACCTTCAGCTGTCCCCTGTAGTTAGGGAATTGAAGTCGCTTTGAATAAAAACGTCTGCTAAATGCCATAAATGTAAATACAAACTGTTATTTAGGTTATGAGATCTAATTAGCTGATGACACACAACATTCTTATATGCCAAATTATATTTAATGCATTTAAACTGATATTTGGGATGGAATAATAACTTAAAATCCTTTGTGAACTGGGGTGTATTTGAAAAATAAAAATAAAATGATGCTGGGAAGCCCCGTCCCCAGAATTAGGTACTACACAAATTACTGCCCACATTCCCATCAGGCTCTACAAAGGAAAGTTAAATATTGTACAGTTCAGCATTTACCTTCTTTAACAATAGACTAGACCTGCATCTCCTTGAATGGACCATTTAACAGTAATCTACAATTTTTAAAGAATACCGTGTTAAAAGTCATTCATTGTGAGAGTAATATGTCAAAATAAACTGCTAATGTGGAAATCAGTTTCATTTTCCTCCAAACTGAATGCATTTTTGGGTAGTATTTATAGAATATCCACTAATAGTTTTTGAGCTTCAGATACATCATAACTGTAAGGAGTCAGGCCATTTGATGGAAAGACGGTTTAAATCAGCCACTCTCACGTATCAATGTGTTATCTATTGTCCCTACTTGTCTTAGTGGAACTGCACTAGCAGATTATAACTACACTACAAGATACAAGATAGAGTGTGACCAACAACCTTATCTCTTAGACAACCCACTATCTGCTTTCAGCGCAAGCTTTATGTTAAGACCTGGGCTCAGTAGAAGCTGAAGGAGTCAAAATTGACATTTGGAGGTACATAATGTTGAATTTGAGCCTGGACATCAGAATATATAGAAAATAAAAATTGCTGTTGGAAAATAACGATAACATCATTTAACATAATTTAATGTCAAAATATTTAAATGTATTATTCCTCTTCATTTGCATGCCAAGGATTGCTGACTGTGTCAAAGTATGTGAAAAATTGGGATGTTTTAAATTAAGCACTGTTCTAACAGCAATGAAAACAATGCAAATTGCAAAAAAAGAAAAGCCCCAGATTCAGCAATTTGTTTATTTGCTTTACTGTGCAGAATACATTTACATCTGCAACTTTTATAAGACTGGCTCATTATCAGCTCTACAGTCTTAACAATAAAAGTTCTTTAACACTTCATGGTTTGGATGCATGACAAGGAGAGTTAAGACCTTTGCTTTTTAGCTTTAATGTACCGAACAGATCTTTAAGTTTGTATCTTCTATAAAACTTACTTACTGTTATCCACACTCTTAAAAATGAAGGTTTCTTAATAAGTCCCAGTTTAGATGCATGCTAATATAAACCCTTATATGGAACCTTTACAGTTTGTAGAGGCTTTCGAAACTTCTTTGGTATTGTTAAATATTATGTGAGTGATCCAAAATATAAATATCAATACAGAGTCCTATAATACAAATTCCTGAACCATATCCTGTGTACAGAAAATGTTACAGTACAGTCACAATATATGGCCATCCAGTGAACACTAAATGAGTAATGCAATGTCATAATGGTATAAAAAGCACCAAATCTCTTGTATGAGAAGAAATCAAGAAAAATGGACCAGATTCTGGTGGGTGGGGAGGGGCAGAGGAAGTAGTGGGGATGCACTGGCTATTTACAGACCAGGCCATAGACCAAATTTTTTGAAGTTTGAAAATTGTTGTCATAAAAATATTGGGATTTGACAAGCATAACTCATGTCTCGTTTCCAAATAGGCACTTTTGAAAAGACCATCCATTGAAAGGTTACTCATAAAAAAAAGTCATTATCAATGTTCAGGTTACTGAAGTAAACTGGTGTGTGAGAAAGGTACAACGGTAGAGTAGGTTACACTAGGTTCGAACTGTAAAACATAACAGTCATATCAGTGTTAATTGAGACTCTTTACTACAACATCAAATCGACCCCAGTGTTAAAGGAGAGGACACTATGTGGGTTTGCAGTAAAACTAATTGATTTCCAAACAGTGCAATAAAAAAGTGTTTACTGTCTAAACATTTGGATTTGTGTACTTCTGGGGACGGCTTATAAAATGCAGAAATTAAGGAGCCCTAAAGTCATCTGAAGTGGCACCAATTATTCCTTCATCCTACGTTAACGCTTGTGGAATGGCAGGCAGTATGGAGGTGGACAGGAAGAAGCGTGTTGGCTGAGTTGTCTCTGATTGGCTATTGGGGGAGGTGACACTTTGCGTCTGTTCTAACTGAGTAGTTATAATCCCCACCTGACATCACCCTAAAATCAGGAACCAGCAGCAGACTCTCACACACAGACACACACACACACACACACACACACACACATACCCAAAAATAAAGAAGTAACAAACAGAAAGCCCTATCCATTTGGTCACGCTTGCTGTTTTTGCGTTGCTTGCACTGTATCTGTAGTTGCTTTCTTTCAGGGGCCCGGGAGATAGCTGAGTGGCCCCGACTGGATAAGGTGCACTTGTGTGTCTGTGTGTGTCTCTACAAGATCTTTGGTTTCATTTGGTAAGAGGAAATTAAGAGTTGTGCAATGGCTCGGGGACAGTTTTGAAAGCCATTGAGAAACGGTTAGCGCAAAGAGCTAGAGTGAGCGAAGCGGAGAAGACTCCATGTTGCCTTCGTACAGAATGGAGGGGTACATCATCCCACCTGTGAGTATTACTCATCTTCTCTTCATACTTGCCATTATTCTGTTGTTGTATAAATGTTTTGCTTGGAAAAGTACAAAAACCCAAAGGCCGAGAAGTCACTCTTGATCCAACAGGTTAACAAGCTTCTGGCAATGGCCTTAAGCAGCTTGATGTGCTCTTTTTTTTTCACTTACTAATACCGAGAGATGCAAATAACCAATACTTGGAACATGAGTGCATTGTTATGTCTGTATTTTGTCACCACTGAAAATGAATAGTTAGCTCTTTAGCCTAAACTCTTTGATAAGTGATATTTGCATTTGTTTTCTTTATACACATCTGTCTGAAAATGTTTAAATTATTTCATAGGAAAATGATATATTTCCTTTTTTTTGCTTTTCTGTGCTTCTTAGTATATAATAGCCATGATGTATTCAATTCAGTTGTCATTTGTCAATCAATGAAAATGTTTTGATTAAAACCTATTGATTAAAATACCAAGGGAACAAAATCAATTATCTGTGACAGGTGACCCTGTAGGGTAGCCTCAGAGGTGCTTCTGTGTAATGCAATATGCAACAATCTATGCTACAAGTGTAAATGTTCTCCGACTATTGACTGAATCACTAAATCATAATTTCTATGTGTAATAGAAAATAACCCGGACTGGCTGGATGTCACAGACACCGTCTGAATTTAAAGATTACTGGGCACTTGTAAACAAAGATGTGAGGTTTTTCTCATACTGCATACTGCATTCATACTGCTTTGAGACTTTCTGCTTGTTTCTGTTTTCTTTGGTCAAACTCTCTCTTCACAATTCACCTCACAGCCAACAGAAGAGATGATCTATGAGTCTGACATCTATCGACCGCCAATGGAATACCCGTACATAATCGATGGAGATGGCCAAAGTGGTAAGATACTGTTATCCATTCTCTGCACTTTCACTGTCTCTACCAAACTTACATTGTTGTGGAATCGCTTGAAACATCTACATACACGTTTTTTGGGAAATGTACTGAAATAGCTGGAAACACCTAGAGGCCCATTATTAACACCATCTTTGGTAGAATGAACTAACGGTTTGAAATCACACCCATGGCAGCTGGGAATAAACCATGCAGTCGGGGGTGTTAGGAGAGCTAGTGAGTGGAACCAGCAAGTGACCCGACACACAGCAGGAAACAGATGCCTCATTTTGACAGGCAAGAAAACTACAGACGTAGAACGAGAAATATCCCCCAGGGCCTGCCGCCTAAGAGGGTCTATCTAGGCCACAAAGTTATCAAACGGATAATAAGGTTGAAAAATAGAAAGCATCACAACACAAAGAAGGGTTAAAAGCCATGCGTATTAAAAGTGGAGCCAGCTTGTAGCGCAGTACAGAAGGAATGTGATCGTGTGCAGGTTGCTGCCTCATTTCTGAAACTGCATTAGTACCTTTTTGGTCCGACTTTGGTGTATGTGTCTATTTAGCATTTCTGTTCTGAAAGGCACATGGATTTCTGACGTGTGATGTTAAAAGAAAAGTGAAAACCGGACCCGCACTCACCTACTTTCATAACGTCTGAGACATGTTCTTTACAGGAGGTCATAAGCAAAGCATCAACAACATCAGCCACATGGTGTTTTTCACATTTTGACTTTCAGTCTGCATGTTGTGGAAGTCTAACGACTCGCTCTCTGGACACAAATGAAGCCTCACTAAGAACTCAATATGATTTCTATTAGAGACTGTGCTGAGTCATTTAAATTGAGTAGGTTTAGTGTTTAAGTTCGCTTTTGTGCTTTGTGTATAGTTCTTCAATGTATCATAGACAATTAACCAATATGACCTAATGGACTATTGTTTTTAGGTTATTTGTGTAGCAAAAATTGCAGCATTGTAACTGCCAACTCTTTTTGGCTGGTCTTCTTGATTAAGCCTAGGCTAGCCAGTTGATTCCAGTGCTTTTGGTAACAGGTGAACATTTAGTGGTTTTTGATCAAAGTGCCCATTTTACACTCAATGTATAATTTTCCGCTTGGAGTTCTGTCTGTTCTAGACATGTTAGAAACCATACCGTATTTTTGGCAATAAGTGAAAAAGGCAAAAGTGGGATATTTCATTCCAGTGATGGAAAACACAGAGGCAGAGAACAAAGTGCAGGTTCAAAAAAGAAACTGCTTAAGGAAATAGTGGTGTGAACAGGAAACACTGTGTACATGTAGTCCTGGTGGTTTAAGTGAAAAAAAGTAGAAAAAAATGTACATTGCATTTTCTTTAACAAATATTAAATGGACAACTGTACTTCTAGGCATGGTCTTACTGCCAATCTACTGCCAACAACACTGGTCTACTTGTGGTATAGGCTCTGAGATGGCAATTGATACTTTGTTTGGTATCCTTTGTCCAGATCACACTTGGGAGTACAACTCGCACCATGTCCACGGGGCAGACTTTGAGAATCTGACAGATAACCAGTTCACGGAGCTGCAGAGCGTGCCACAGGTTCACCCTTCCAGTGCACATCGCTACAGCGACATGGACTCCGCCCACTTTCTCGACCATGGCCTGGGACACCCCCTCCCCCTCTCCCCTCCACAGGTGAGACATCCTGCATTTAACCTAATGTAAAACCAGGCCTAGAGTGGTGAAAATAGCTGTCGAACGAAAGTCATCTCACCATATAAGCAGCAAGATTCTACTCACTAAGTGCTGCACTCTCAAAAATAAAGGTGCTGAAAGGAGTTCTTTGGAGTGATGTTTTAGAACAAAAACTTCTGGCTCTTTAAAGAACCTTTCAGTGGATTGATCTTTGAGAAAAGTTTGTATGAATATGTGTGTGTGTGTGTGTGTGTGTGTGTGTGTGTGTGTGTGTGTGTGTGTGTGTGTGTTCGTGTGTGTATGCAACTTTCAAAAGGTTTCTACACCTAAATCTTTACATAAAGTCAAAAGAGATTAAAACCTAATTGGTTACATTTTGATTAAGGATTCCACTATCAGGATTTTCTGTAAGTTCTGACTGTTTGAACCAAAGGTCCTGTATTTGGTCTGACTCTTGAAAACCGCCTAGTTTTATAATAGTTGTGAAATTGTACGTCTCAGGATTAATGACTTCTTAATAAGCATAGATTTCTTCCCTATTCGCATGTGCCTGAGTGCAAGGTGTATCAGCGTTTTACTTGCTTTGCTGGGGTATAGCATGGAGAGTGCATCTGCACCCAGACTGTTTCTCAACCCAGCCTTATCCTGGCCAGTCCTCACCACTTTCACCACAGCAGCAGCCTGCATACTCACCAACCGCCGTTACGCAGGCCCTCCCCACTTACACAAACACAACCGCTCCTTATTGTGACACACATGCTCACACACATACACAGATGTGCACCCAGCTAGGCTCAAAATGCAAGCACATGCACAAAAATCACACATATGCAAAGATGCAAAACACATGCGCACACACAAACCAAGTTACATGTGAAGTTAAGTAATGCCAATTTTATTCGTCGTGCACACGTATTCAAACATTCAAGCCTTCTGAACAGTTAAAAAAAATAGTGCAGTATAACTGGATTTTTCCTTTAGATTTGTCCTTCAAGTTTCATTTTTACTCCTAATACAGTCATATGAAAGGAAAGAAAAATGAATTTAAATATTGATGTTCATTTATTCATTTGTTCAATTGTTTGTTTGTTTGTTGTGCCTCTTTCTGCACTGAATAAGTGTTACTTTATTAAAAGGTGCATGCGTGTTCTTGCGTAAAATGTCTACTACATATTTACCCTCTAACTTTTGGCACAAACAGTGTACACGACTGATTCAACCACACCTAGTTAAATTTCGAATGAAGAAAGAAATATGTAACACATAGAGACCCACACAGTTGTGGTGAGAGCAATTTATGGGTTAGAATAGGAACCAGATTAGAGAGTGGCTGTGATTGGATCCTCTTTGTCTGGTTGGACTTCTTGCTCAGGCACTAACCACAGTACAGGCTATCGAAAAGAGCGCTTTTCCTCTGTGTGTAGCCATGGACTCACTGGAGGGAAGAGAGCTGTCTGAAAAGCAGAATGATTTACTGCCTTCGGCAGGGCACATGGCCACCCCTGCACACGGCCACAGCAGGCAGGAACACACACTTTCATCATGAGAATAATAATCTGTCAGCTTTATCAGGTGTCTTGATGTTGCAGTTGCTTGTGGTGGGAGCATGCTGCTATTTAAGATCGTTCAACTGTAATGCAACAGATGCACATGAACTGAGCGACATTTTTGTATATTTTATTTAGACAGCTGCATAAATACGACACAGATATGACAGACGCAGCGGTAACAAAGGGCTGAGTTTACTTGATTTAAATATGAAATCTGAAATACATCAGTGTGAAGTCAGTGCCAATCCTAAAAAGAAGACACGCTGCAACAGAATGATACTTGCATGGGAAAACATCAAACATATTGTATATAGACAAAATATTTAGTGCAGATAATTCAGCTATGAAAGTCTCTAAAATGTATATCTGAAAACCAAACAGCAAAATACTATGTTTTTTAATTCATTTTTTGTAATGCCACAAATCCCAGGGCTTTGACAGATATCCGCCTATTTAGTCTAGCATTCACACTAATAATTAAAAGGAGAGTTTCTGTCTGGACTGCTTTTTGAATGAGGCATAACACAGAGCAGCCAGTCTGAACAGAACTCATTTACACACAGAGACTTAAAGGCACAGACGCAGAAACATGCTGTTCAATTCTGCAGGATAAAGAAAAACACAAAACCAAAAAGTGAATTTTGACTGCTGTGTTTTTTTAATACAACCATACAGATGCTGTAAGTGAACCTCAGGGGGAAAAAATACAAGACGGTCATTTAAAGTGGCTTCACTTGCCATTATATTATTTTTTTACTTATTTTTACAACCTAACACAATCTCTTCAGTGAAAGCAAGGGTGCAAACTCTGACCTTTACTCGGAAACCACAGGTTCTCTGGGCTGAAGCAGTACTTTTTTTGTTGGGGACTGAAGTGTACAATGACTTCAGCTGAACTTTACCGTATATTGAGTTTGTTTCAACATCCAGCGTGTCCTCTATTTTTGAGCTGGTCATTCCATCATGTGGAAGTGTGTCTTCCAACACGCTGCATGAAATGACAAGCAGACTCGAAAACAATGTGACTGTTTTCAAGGTCTTGTGACCTCAGTCTCCTTGATTTCAAGCCGATTTTGAAATTCTCAGAGCTCCTCGAATAAATTTGCCCTTTTTTGGACCTTCAGCCACACGAGGTTGTCACCTTTTTTAAATGGAAGCGGTGCGAGATGATATCTGTGGAACCACAGTGAGGTACACTGAAATAGTACTGATAGAATACCATAGTCCTCCTCAGTGATGAACAGTGGTAAGAAAGAAACTTCCCCTTTTTGCATGCCTAAGATATCTCGAAATAATATAGCATGGCCACCTGTTGACACAGGCCTGGGGTTTTGCCTTTTTTCGTACCATGCTGACTCAAACTCTTGTGAGGATGAATCAGTTTGTACACAGAGCTGTTGATAAAATGTGTTTGCATGTAAGAAAGAAAGACAATAATGAATCCCTGCAGCAGGACATACAGAAGACAGATGCTTCAAATGTTTCCTATGACCCCCCCCAGAATAAAAAGCTGTTATTGCCCTGCAGATGACCTATTTGCCCCGGCCGCCGGTGTGTTACCCCCACAGTGTGCAGCCTTCTCCTCTGCTGCGGAGCTCGGATGACGACGACCCTGGCAGCCGTAGCCCGCCACTGGAGGTCTCTGATGAGGAATGCATGCGGGACCACATCAGCTCCACCACTGGAGTAGAACATGGTGAGCTTTCTCTCTCATGTCCTGATATGAGGGTCATTAATAGTGATTCCAAAAATGATATTCACACAGATCCCTCATAGTCAATCAACCAAGACATGTTTCTGAAATGCAGTGTCTCCTTTTGCACTGGGGTTACTACAGAAATGTAGCTGATCAGGAGTGAAGGCCTATACAGTACAGATCATCAACAGTAAAAAATGCTTCAAATGTTAAGATAAGATAAACCTTTATTAGTCCCACAAATGGAAATTTGCTTTGTTTCGACAGCAGCTAAACTTACGAAAAAAATAGAATGTATTAGAATTAAATAGAATAAAATAAAATATGCTACCAACAGAACAGAAAAAAATGTCCACTATAAAATCTAGTATTATAAAATATGGACATCTGTATCATATAAAGGCTTATCTTAAATGTTGTTCAGTGGTCTCAAACAGACTGCCTTGTGTGTTTCTGAACTATCATTTATAAAATAGTGTTCATATAAAGTTTGAAAAAACATTCAGATTCAAGATGGGCACGCCCATTTTGTCACTATGCAACACCCTGTTGTCCACTTTGTACTATTTTCACTGTATTTTTTCTTACAGTGTCAGAAGCTGCAATAGCAAATCTATCACAGATTCCTTAACAAATGGATGAATGATTTGAGCAGACAGTTTAAGCTTCTCTTACCTAATTGCATGACCGTTTAGTGTAAACGTCAGGCATGAAATTTCTTGGCAAATGGTATGTAGTAGATTAGATTTTTGGCCAAACCATTGATTTAAGGATTGGAGTTAGGGGTTGTGAGATTTCTGCCTCACCCTTTGGTTCTGGTGGGCTCATTTGTTTTTCCGATGAATTCTTGATGTTTGTATGGTAATGCCATGATATAGGCATATTTACGAGAGATTCCTCTTCTTTAAATAAAAATGAAATTTAACCCACCCACCCAAAAAAACATGTTTGGCTTCCCCTAAATTTCCCTTTAATCAGTCTACCAAAATAACAAGGAACTTTCTGCAAAAGGTCGAGTTTCTTTTAAACAAAGATATCACGGTCCAAAACCTGGCCAAACAATCATCTCACACAGGTCTGTTAGAAAAGGGCTGTCCCATATTTGTTAGCAGAATGCCCCCCTTCAGGAAAAAAAAACGAGCCATTGATTTATTCTCTGTTTATCTGTTTTGCTCACCCAGGAAACAAGAAGAAGATCCGTTTGTATCAGTTCCTGCTTGACCTTCTGCGAAACGGGGACATGAAGGACAGCATCTGGTGGGTGGACAGAGAAAAGGGAACTTTCCAGTTCTCTTCCAAACACAAAGAGGCTCTGGCCCATCGCTGGGGCGTGCAGAAAGGCAACCGCAAGAAGATGACCTACCAGAAGATGGCCAGGGCACTGAGAAACTACGGCAAGACCGGAGAGGTCAAAAAGATCAAGAAGAAGCTCACCTACCAGTTCAGCGGTGAGGTGCTGGGAAAGAACTATATAGAAAGGAAGGTGTACATGTAAAGAGATAAAGCAAGCAAGCAAGCAAGAAAGAAAGATAGAAAGAAAAAGAGACTGTGCATGAGAGAGTTATGCTCATTTGGACTTTGGAGCATCGCACTCTTTTGGCTGGCCAACTTTCCATGTTTTCCCAAAACATTCCTTTCTAAGTTTTTCACTTTTGCATTAATGAAATGAACGTTTGTCATTGAACTTCCAGCCCAGACAGCATCACACACCCATTACAGATGAAGGGCGGAAATGGAAATAAATGTAAAGTAAAAAACGATATTAGTACAGGCATAGTGTGTTATAAAATTACACCAAAAGACCTTTTAGCAGGGGCAGTTGTTCAATTCTATGCTGAGCATGATGGGGAGGGGAGGGGGGGAGAGAAAAAAAATCACAAAAATACAAAAGCAGAAGTGAAAACAAATGACACAGGCTCACACTGGACGGAAAATACAGCTCGTCTCGTCTGGCATGCATACACTTGGTGACTTTTTGTCTGTGTTTTTACCATCCCGGCAAGGGAACTTTTCTCACCAACAAGGTTTGTAAATGGTTCTTGGGTAGGGTGGGAAAAAACTACTATCCTTCCATCTCACTAACTTTTTCAAACATTGAAAAAATGTCTTACTAAACTTACTAAAAACTGCCAGTTGAAAAATGTGTGGTTCTTTAACTGAACTGCTCCAAAGGCTCCTTGTAAAGGCATTGCAAGGTAGATAAGCATTCACTTTGTATAGAGGAGAAGGTATCTTGCTTCTTTAAGGCACAGAAAGCCAGCTCATACATGAGTGTGGTTATTCTGATGAACGTGCATATAAGTCATGATGGTAAAAGGCTTCCAGGAGCCACTGCGTCAGAATTTACTTGCTAAAGCTACAATCAATTAAAGCTACTGGTGCATTTTTGAACATTTTTATTTATATAAGTATATATACATATGTATTTGTTCTGGGTTTTTGTTCAGATTTTTCATGAAGCAACCTTTAATTGGTTTGGAGAAAAGTGGTTTTAGGAAATCGTTCCTTATGGACTTGATGTAGGAAACAATTTTGTTATAAAATTCATGTTTTGTATATACGTAGCTAAAGTAGGGAGCGGTGAAGGGCCACGTAGTGTAGCTCCATAGACCTGCTGTATTTTAATGTTATTAAGTTTCTACCTACATTCTAATCAGTTTCTTCTGAACTGTGGTGTGATCAGGGGAGGTATAGTGCCAGGTTTTGTGAACACAATCTGCAAAAAGACTCAAGGTCAATGAAATACTCAAACAAATAAACATTTTGATCACAAGAGAACAGACGAAAATCATTTGCGATGCAATTCTGGAGCTGTAAAATGGGAAATCTATGTAATTCAGTAATGACAACATGCCACCGTTGGAACCAAAATTCAGCCATATAACAAAAAAACGGAATATTCAGACCTAATTGTGTTTATTCACTTCCTTCACACTTGTTTCTTCACACTTGTTTCATGCAACAGCACCCTCTGTCAGTACAAGTTTTTCATATCAACTTGGAAAAAGCTTTGAAATACAGATTTATTTCACAAGTACATTTGTTTGGATCGTAGTTTTGAGTAAGGAAAAATGTATTTATTTTCTGTTCAGGAAATAAAAATGCTTGAATTTCCAAGGAATTCTACTGACAAGAAACACCTCCAAAAGCATTTATGGTACATAAATTACAAGTCAACCATTTTTCTAGGCATATTTTCTGATGCATACAAAGTTGCTCAAATGAAATATAGAAGCAATACTTCTCTGAATGTAAATATTATTTAAATCACCATTGCAAAATTGCAAATTGACATGTAAAACAAATAAGGCAATTTTTACTCACTGTAATAAAAAAAAGATTCTACTTTAGGTAAAAACAATAAAATGTTGGCTAATAGTACATTCACAGAACGGAAATTTGTGTTTTACATTCTGTAAACTTATAATGTGAAGTTCAACTTATTTAACTTTAAGTTATAAAATAATCATTTTTAACAATCCTGTACCAGCAACAATGTTACCACTGGTGAGTGACAGTATGCTGGACAGGGTAAGTGCTGAGAGGGTAAGAGTGTAAGATTAGCAGCTTATAATTTCCTTTCAGCTGGAGATGTACCCCTTCAGTCAGCTGGATGGTTTCACAAGTGGAACGTACCACTGTGGAAGACAAAGAAAAAAACAATCTGATCTTTACAAATGCTTTGAAATCTAAATCAGAAGAAAAGATTCAAATGCCATAAAGTCAAGAATAAAGCACACAGGAACACAAATACCTCCTCTGTCATCCCTGCTGTCGTCCTCCCCTCTGTGTTAAATGGGGGCTTCAGATACCCTTTAAAGTGCAACTTAACCAAATCATAGAAAGTGGTCAAGCAATGCTGGAAAAGAGAACAGTAATGAAAACCTGGCAGTAACTTACATCACAAAACTCTCCTGTTTATTAACCGGTAAATCCTCACTGGGGTCGAATGTATCCGGCGCCTATCCTGCGGTTTTTGAGCGTGAGGCAGACACCCTGGTGTGAGGCGCCATTACACCACAGGGTGCACACATACTCCATTCACACACACACACACACACTCACATCTATAGTCAATTTAGAATCCCAAATGTACCTGTCATGCATATTTTTGGAATGTGGGAGAAACCGGAGACCCCGGAGGAAACCCCTGCCACCACGAGGAGAACATGCAAATTCCACACATACACAAGACCAGGACCCGGAATCAAACCACCAAGGTAGCGAGTGAGGCAGCAGCGCTACCCACTGTGCCACCGTCGGGCCGATATCACATAACTGGGGCCAATCATGCAATTTTCTTAATATTAAAAAATTCTTTTGAAAACTGTGCGTTAAACAAATACACATGGCACTGGATTAATTCTACAAATGCAAATACCAATTTTATTTGTAACATGCATAGTCATTCAAGTACAACACACAGTGAAATGATTTCTCTGCATTTAACCCATTCACTATGTGAAGCAGGGGGCTAAGGCGCCCAGAGAGCAGTGTGGGGGGGATGGTATCTTACTCAAGGGTACCTCAGCGGTGTTATCGCAGTTGGGATTTGAACCCCAATCCTCTGGTTGCAGGGCCAACGCACTAACCACTAGGCCATCCAGCTGCCCTTTTATATATTTTCCTGTAAATTACTCAAATTTGAATATCCATTGCCACTTCATAATGGTCCCTGCCAGGCCTTCAACTGAAATAGGCTCAGTGTGCCACACCCCCAGGACTTAAAATCTGGTCTGTCCTAGACCCTCACTGTGAACCAGGCTAGACCAAATATAATTCTTACCCGATCCTCCTTGGAGCAGATATAGGTGAACCATCGTAGGCCAGCAGCCACATGAGTGATCTCATCAGTGTAGAGGATCTCTAGGATCTTCACCGAGTCTGCATCTCCTTGTGCTGCAAAGCGGGCCAGAGTCTGAGGGTGCACATCTAAGCCCCTATGAACACCACAGTACAAACTCACATAAAAAAACGACAGGACAGCAGTAATACGAAGCCAAATTTAAGGAAATAAAAGTCACTCAGCAATGCCTCTAAACTGAAGGTAGACCCAGAGTTTTGCTGTGAACTGACTGAGGGGATAGTGGTGTTACCTAACGTGAACCCATGACTTATTCAGCACACAGGAAAACTGTAATTAACCTCATAATTTAGAAACTATATCTGACTGATGTAGTGCAGACTAAGGATGCACTGACTCAAGTTCAGCACTGCACGGTTTTCCATATTCGTTCCTCACACTTTATATGCTTAAAGTCTCGTGTAAGCTCTGTGCTGTACCTGGCTTCATGGACCATGTGTACTATGGCCAGTCTGGCCAGAAGATCATGAGAGGTTTCCGTTGCTGACTGCCATAAACCTGTGAAAAAAATGACAAGAATCCTTACTCACAAAATCAACTTTGGGACTTAATCCATACTGATAATAAACCTGGAGTACATACTGACCATTATGCACTGGAAGGGCACCAAAAGAGCTACCCAGCTCCTTAATCCTTTGTTCTAATAAATCATAATGCTGTTGGAAAAAAAACCCATTGGATTATTTAACAACCAATATTTCTGTACTATATTCTGGGGCGTCAGAAGCATTTTTAATGTGAGGGGGACATGTGGGGGTGGGGTTTGTGTGTGAGGGCGGGGTTTGGACGCAGGGCGGGGTTTGGGTGAGGGCGGGGTTGCTGTGTGTGTGTGTGCAAATCTTGTCTTTTCAAGGGGTGGGGGTGTTTGGAAACCCCTGCTGAATCCTAAATCTTGAATCTTTTCTTGAAAGCCTTCACTTCACTTAATTGATAGAAGAATACGATCACACCAATGGAAAAAAAAAAAAAACCTCTATACCTTCCTAACCATGTTTTACCTTCTTTTAAGGTGTTGTCTTATGTGTCAAGATTGATGTTGTTAGTTATCAGTGACTAGTGCTGATCAGGTGTACTGAGCTACATTAGCATAGGGAATTGGTGGATGTTGACTTAAATCTTGCTTTACAGGTCCTTGATACTGTTGTGAATTACTTGAGCATTAATGTACGTGGCTCTGGATAAGGGCGTCAGCTAAATGCCTTAAATGTAAATGTAAATAGAATCGTCAGCGCAGATATAGGCTGCCTGGATTTCCTGTTGTGTGCGTGTACTTCTATCGGTTTAGCGGAGTGGATTCTTACGCGAAAGATTCAAGATTCAACAGCGCTGGGTGAACTAATTATTTATGTTAAATGTGGGGGGGACACATGGTTGAATGGC
>JBBMFX010000037.1:15887948-15898403 GCA_037832545.1 Rhabdalestes septentrionalis | reverse complement strand
AGGAGCGCATGTCAGCATCAGCCAATCAGAGGCAGAGACTGCAATACGTCCAAAGTGAAGGCAGAGAGAGAGAAAAAAAAACACGACTAGTCGAGTACTCTCAGAGGCCGTCAACTAGTGCCTTTATACTCGACTAATCAACTAGTCGACTTTTGTGTTAATGCCCTAATATATATATATATATATATATATACATTCATTGCATACATACATACAACTTGACTAAGTCTACAGTTTATATATAAATACATGTATATATTTTACAAAACAGATCCATATTTTAAATTTCTAGATTGAATTGTGTACATTTTATAATGTGCTGTTGATAAAGTCTTTTATTCTATTCTATTGTTTTCTTAATTTTTGCTGCTCTTAACTTGGTTCTGTCCAATTTCTGCCATGACAAAGCAAATTTCCCACTTGTGGGACTAATAAAGGTTTATCTTACCTTATTTGGTCTCTTATCCTAAACCTTTAAATTAATTCTGGAAATTTTATTTGATATTTGCTGTTTCTGTCAAACCCAATTCCTTGGATAAATCAAAATCTACTCAAGGTGTGTGGAAAGAAGCCAAGCTATCCTCTTTAATTTGTAGAATTTACCCCTAATGCAAGTAATAACAAAGGCATGGTTAAATTTCATTTAAATGACTTAATCATTTGTAACGCATATTTCACAGACAGGACGGGTTCAAACCTTTCTTTCAATACTCCATTTGTGTTTCTAAGTGATAGTGTGTCTATTTTTGGAGAAATAAAAAATCTCTTTTATATATTCAGCATTTCTCAACACTGAAACAAATGGCAATTCAAATTGTATGTAAATGTAATTCAATATTTGAAGTATTAAATGTAAATATTTAGATACATAATTACATTTGAATATTTTAAAGGGAAAGGTATAACCCCAGACTTCTAAGGGACGAGAGCGGGGTGCTGTAATGTCTAAAGGGACCTTCGGTGACCTTGCTTTGCATCAGAGTTTCTCAAACAGCCTTGAAAGCCACCAACCGCACACACACACTTTCATCAGGAAAAATGTATTGCAAGCGGGACTAGATATGCCCAGATGTAATTCCTGCTCTGTTTGGTGGTAAAAAGCAGACACTGAATTGAGAGAGGGAGTCAATGACCTTCCCTACACACACACACACACACACACATACACACACACACACACACACACACACACACACACACAAACTCTCTCTCTCACACTGCCAAAAAACTGCTGAGCTGTAAAGCCAGCGTGTTGCTGCACATACAGCTCCTTGCCATTAATTTTCTTAACAAGGGACAGCGTGCGTTTCTACATTTCTTATTATACATAGCCTGTGAGCCACGGCTAATTAATGTTGGTGTGATAGAGTGAGAAGAGGGAAATTGGGAAAAGAGTGGAAAGGCCTGTAATTTTAAGGCCTCACGTTCTGGGATTGATGAGCTCTGTAAAACCTCTCTTTCCCCCTCTCTAGCGAGAGGGGACGTCTTTATTATTTTGATGATTTTTCTGCTCTGACTGTTTACCTTAGTGGGTTTCCGCTGCTTTAATTGGCTCGTTGTGCTGCCCCCAGAGAGCGGGCTGAGATACTGCATGTTTAGGAGGCTGGAAATAACTGCCACTTCCTGTCTGTCTACAGAGATTCCCACTCTGCTACAGCTTGCAGGAACTTACCCCTTTATATGTTCCTCAACACTCAACACTCAACCTTTTATGCAACAAAGCCAGTTGTCATGGTGCCCTTGGCATAGCATGAACATTTAATTTCAACTAGACCAATCTATCAGTCGGAATGGCTTGGAATGAAGAGTTTAAATGTTCCTTCCTCTGTGCTTTTAACATATTCAGCTTTATCAAAAATGTACTGGGGAGCTCCCACTTTATGAATATAGTTTTGAAATTATGTCTTTGATATGCTGAAATCTTTGATAAGGTACACTTGTTGTTAGTTTCTCTCCTTTCTGACTGTGCAGTGTGTGTGTGTGTGTGTGTGTGTGTGTGCGTGCGTGCAAACATGTGTTTGTGTGCGTGTGTGTGTGTGTGTATGTGTGGGCATGGGTCTGTGTGTGTGTGTGTGTGGTGACAGCTTAGTGGTGCTGTTTGATACGGTATTTGAGGTTTAGTAGGCCTACTTTAGTAATTTTCCACACTCTAGCATCTATTGTTCAGTGACACACAGAGAACAGTAGAAAATGCCTTATATGTCCCGATGTTTAAGAAGCGTAGAAGAGAAAGCTGGATCTGTTAGCCAGCCTGTGGAGCTATAAAGAACACAGAGGCAAAATGGGCTGACGGAAGGTGCCCCCTTGTACAGGACGAACAGGTCTAAAATAAATATGTTTTCCCTCCCTGAATCAGTGCTAGCCTCTGTACAAACTGTACAGTAAGAAAAGGTGATGAAAAATGTCATAAACTATTCAGAATATTTGAGAAGAATCTAGTCGTGCTATCTGCAAACTATTCAGTTCAAAACAGAGTCTGCTCCAAAAGGCTGTCCTTGAAAAAAGCACATTTCTACAATACAGGCTATACAGTGTTTCTGCGGGCTGGAGAATAATAAGTCTGACGTTACTGTGATTTAAAATGTGGCCCAGCCGCTCCACAATCTCTCTCCCACTTTCTCTCTCTCGTTTTCTCTTTTTGTTTCTGTCTTTGACGTTCAAACTCACACACACACAGATGCGCACACACACAGATGCACACACATACTCAGACAGAACTGCAGGAATGCAGGAAGCTGATCAATCTCTCCTCTATTCTCTTTCCAGGGACAGGGATAAAGTTAGACTCACCCTCTCTCTCTCTCTCTCTCTCTCTCTCTCTCTCTCTCTCTCTCTATCTATCTCTTTCTCCTTTGTCTCTTTCACCCTCTCTATCCTCTACCTCGCTCTCTTTGTTTCTCTCTCTCCCTCTGTCTCTCTCCCCATCTTTCTATACCTCTCTCCCTTTTCCCCCATTTCTTTCTCTTTCTATCTCTCTGTCTCTCTCTGGCCTGCGGCGTGCATCAGCTGGGAGAGAGAGAACACAAATGTTTGTGATAAATGTTATCGTTGCCATGGAAACCAGAGCTGAAATCTCTGATAAGGTATACTTGTTTTTAGCTTCTCTCCTCTCCAACTGTGCATTGTGTGTGTGTGTGTTTGTGTGTGTTTGTGTGTGCGCGTGTGTGTGTGGCCGTGTGTGTGCAGGCGTGTTTGTATGTGTGTGTATGTCAGACAAATAGAACACAAGTGTTAGAACGAGGGTGTGGATGAGAGTGTGAGCGATTGTGAGAGAGCTGTGTGTTGCATAATTAGAACAATTTTTTGCTCACACTTTTTGCTCCCTATTTGGAAAATATGTGTCAGTGTTGCAGAGGGCACAGTTTTCCCCAAACAGAGAAAAAAAACCAGACAATTCTCTCTTTCTCTCTCTATTGCTCTCTTTTTCTTACTCTCTCTCCCTCCCTCTCTCTCTACCCCTTCTGTCTCTCTCTCTCTGTCTTAATTGCTGTTCTCTCCCTCTGCCTCCCCTGTTCTTTATTTTTTCTTTCTCCATTTCTTTCTTTCCTTTTTCCTCTTTCTTCTCTCTCTCTTTATTTCTTTCTGTACATATCCTGTTCTCTGTGTCCTCTCTCTCTCCTCTCTTGCCTCTCAGATTCTCATTTCTCTTTTTCTCTTACTTCACCCCCCCCCATTCTTCGTTATGTACCTTCATTGTTTTTAGTGCTTGCATATTCATTGCAGTGCTGCAGACACCCTTAGGCAGCTCATGATATGCCTGCAAGTCTCTGAGGCTTTGCTACATGCTACATGGTGAGTGCTTAAGTGCTTTGCAGTCACACACACTGCTCCGCACGCCTCAGCCACACAGCCTCCTGCCCTTTTTTCCCACATGGATCTGGACAAGTCTCCCTTGCTGTCACTTAAATAATGCACAGCATCGCTAAGCGCAGTCCGACTATCCGCTGTTAGGAAGCTTGTGTTTGTGTGTGTGTGTGTGTGTGTGTGTGTATGTGTGTGTGTGTGTGTGTGTGTGTGTGTGTTTTTCACAGTGTGGAAGACCTGGCTCTGTCTTGTTTGATGCTTTTTTCCAGTGTGGTCAGCGATGCCTTTCAGTTGATTCCTCTCTTTGTGGGCTGTGTGTCTTTCATCTACCACCTGGCGGTCCACAGCTCTGATTACATTCAGGTGAAGTTTGAAAAATGGCTGCGAATGGGGCGTGCTGTGAGCGGCTCATAAGAGGGAAGATGGCAAGATCACTGCAGCTATAATGATACTGAGTTTGTTTAGTGGCAAACAGTGCTTTTAACACTCAGAAGGCCACAATTATTACTTTTGTATTGCCTTATATTTCAGTAGGCCTGCCATACTTATTTAATCATGCCACAGTTACAGTGGGTATAGAAAAGAATCACCCCCATCAAAATAGTCACATTGTGTTGCTTTGCAGCCTGAAAAAAAGACACAAAACACAAAAACAAATTATCCAGCTGTATTTACTCATTGCAACTCATAACAGAACATACAAGTGACAGATATGATAGCAAAAGAATCACCGAGATGGGTAAAAGATCACCCCCTTCCTAAAAATATTTATAAGCTCAATCAGGTGTAACTAATCACCTTCTCCATTGCACACCAAGCTAATTGGCTTCCAACTGGGATAAACTGTATAAAAACAACAATTGCTGGTGGTTTCCAGGGTTTGATCGTGCAACTGAAAGCAAACAATCAACAATGAGTGGCAAGGAACTGTTAAAATATCTCATGGATATATTTGTTGACAGGCATGGATAACAACAAATATCCTTCATAAACCCCCTAGGAGCACAATAACAGCTACAGTTAGGAGATGGAAACTGATGGTACTACTAGGACCCTCCACTTCCCTCTAAACTGGATGGAAAAGGGACGAGAAAACAGGTCAGAGAAGATACTAAGGGCAAACAAATATGGTTTATATGGGAGGGTTGCAAGGGGGAAAAAAAGGTTACATCCTCAAGAAAGGTCACATTGTCTCGATTGTGATTTGCCGAGAACACTCCCTGAAGATTCTGAGGCCAAATGGAAATAGGTGTGGTGGTCAGATGTTCAAAAGATAAAGCTATTACAGCTCACCATCCAAAGAAGACCACACCTACAGTAAAGCATGGTGGTGGCAGCATTGTGTTGTGGAGGTGTTTCCACACAACAGGGACTGGAACACCTGTCAGAACAGAAGGAAACTGGATGGGGTAAAATAGTCTTAGTGTTTTAGTAATCCAGAGTACACAGGAATGTTTTCACACAAAGGCTGAAGAAGAAAAAGGTGAATGTCATTGCATGGCCTAGTCAGAGCCCAGATTTAAACACTACTCTGGGATGTCATGAAGCTTGCACATCCAATTTGACTAAAATAAGATGTGCAAAGTTGGTAGAGAAGTATCCTAACAGACTTAAGGCAGTGATCCAGGGTGGTGATCTTTTATCCATCTTAGTGATTCTGTATTTTATTTCATTTTAGGCTGCCAAGCAATAAAATAAGAATGTTTTGATTAGGTGACTTTTTTCTCCACCCACTGTAGTTCTGACCTCACAGTGTGATTAGCTGAGCAGCTATCAGTCTGTCTTGTCTGTAACCTAGCTCTGATATGACTGATACAGCACCAGGAGTTTATGGATGTCAGTATTGACCAGTCAGGAACCAGTAGCAATTTAGTATTCGGTTCTCAGTACCCATCACTAACAACAAAGACGGAAGCAAAATGCTTTTGCTATAATGCTGTCTACAACAATTGCAAGCATTCTATTGGTTGCCATTGTAATGGTAATACTATTGTAATACAAATGTAATAGAATAGTGTTATAGTATTAGTGTTCTTGTTAAGCTAATTTTGTGGCATCATTGTCTATAAATAAGGCAATTAAAGTTATAACCTATGGTAAAATCGTAAAATACACCCATATAACACCCATGTAATTTCATGTAATTTTGTTTAAATTGCGACAAACAGAATGTTCATTTGGTGCATTTCCATTAGCTGGGTAGAAGCAAATGCATGTAAATATAAGAAATCATTTACTGTACTATTGACTGGCACATGTTTCTTAGAATGTTTTAGAAACTAAGTGAGATATCCACTTGTGTTTGCATGTGCATGCCAGTTTATTTTCCAGTTTTGTGTGGCTTAAAGACTGGATCTTCAGTCTTTGAGTTACACAAAATAAAGATGATCTGTTTTTCGGTTCTATGGTCCTTCCTTATGTTAAGTGACAAAATGGCGCTAGACTCTCTCATGATTCAATACTAAAATAATTCAGTTCTGACCAAGTGGAATAACACTTTTTTTTTTACAATAGTTACAATTTTATGACCATGACAGGTCTAATATTGAAATGTGATTATGTATATTTATCATAATACAATTAATTACATTTGCACTGTATCATTAGATTCTCTATCAGCAGGAGTGTATGTGCACCTCCAGCTTTTTTCATTTGTTTTGGTGTCAGGCAGTGACAAAAATCAATTAAAAAATCTAACAGTTGTTTTCAAATCGTAATATCTCATCTTCTACTCATCTCCTTGGAATAGCATTTCAGTGAAATATGCGTTGGAACTGGATTGAACTGACACCATGCATTTGCTATCTCTGCTAATAATGCTTTTTAAAGCTGAATGATGATTTTATTTTTCATTTATTACAATGTATAATAGCAATGTATGAATGTAGAAAGACAAGCATCAGTTGGTTTTACTGGTTGCTTCATACTAGCTGAAATCATTTCATGGCCAGCCTTATTTGCTGGGGAGGAACCCCATGTATTCATTAATGGTAGATTAGCTGCATACCATGCATGAAGTATAGCATGTTTTGGAGCAGTAATTGCTCAAAAACACAGTCTATGTTGTGGCGGGGGGACATTATGAGACAGACGCTTGTGGCATTAACCATTTTCTGCCTACGAAAAGAGCAGTTAGTTTTCGTCAGCATGATGTCTCAGTGTGATTTCACATTTATTTTAAAAGAACATGATCAAGGCCTGTCCAGGGTGTTTCTGTGCCTTCACGCTCTGCCTTCACTACCCAGTCCTAGCCCCCCGGTGAAAATTGGTAGTTTAGTTTTATTTGTTTCGCAAATAGATCTTTAACAAATACAAACAACTAAACAAATTATATCTAAAATATTGTAGGCTCTTGCGCATTCCCTCTTTCTCCATGAATCAATGGTATTAAAAGAGATTTTATCTTAAGGCTTATGAACTTTGAATCAGTCAAAAGCAGAATTGTTTTATTTTTGTCAGTGACCTGGAAAATGTGATTCAGATTGCTGTTCGTATCTTATATGGGCTACTGTGAATCTACCCCCTAGCACAGCTACAGCAAGTCCAAAACACTGTAGTTTGTGTCTTCTTCAAACCAGTTTTTAAGAGATTTAGTTTGTTGGGTGCTGGTTAATTTGCCCCTGAATGTAAATATGGCTTGACAGGGCTGGCTCCTAATGCTAACATCAGGCATATTTACACAAAATAAATGTATATAGTATTGTGTTTCTAACCCTAACATTCAGATTCTTTGTGCCCAGATAAAGTGTTCCAGCTACATGGAATTCAGCACCACCGGTATACTGATCACTGCCTGATAATCTTGAATTATCTGCTCCTGTTTCTTCACATGTTTATGACTTAAGTTAGATGTTTGCTTGCTTTAATTATTTGTGTGTTGGTCACAATCATTCTGCAAGCCTGGAGAGCTGTTCCTCAAGATGACAGTAAACTATCAAGATGACATTATGACTAGCAATATATATACATACAGCTCTCTTGGATTTTTTAGACCCCGAAATATGCAACAGAGTGCTTCAGAAACATTGAAAAAATTTAAATTATTCATGATATTTTACTATTTCTTTGTCAATATTAAAATCTAAGCTAATTTGGGACATTGCCCATATTTTGGCCTTTGTACACACATGCACAATGCACAATGATTTGAATGTTCAGATAATTTGTCAGAAGTTTTTACGCAGTCTTACAGACTCTTTGCCAGCTCCAGTGAATGTTTTTACTAAAGGAAGGAGCTGGCATACAATCCCACAAACCAAGAAAATCTGAAATTCAAATATTTAAAAATTTTTACTCAAATTGTTACGTTAACAATACAATGGATTATGAAATATTTGTAATGAACTAAAACTAACGCTTTTGTAATGTAAATTAAACATTAGAAGTATTTTCAGCCACAACATTTTATCAGCCACAACATTAAAACCTCTGAGAAGTGAGTAACATTAATTATGTTTTTACAGTGGCACCTGTCAGGGAGTGGCGTATATTAGAAAATAGATAAATAGTTGTTGGAAGCAGGAAGAGCTGACCAGCGTAAGTATCTGAGTGACTTGACAAGGGCCAAACTGTGAGAACTGGGTCAGAGAATCTCCAGAACAGCAGCTCTTATTGGGAGTTCCTGGAATGCATTGGTTCGTGTATATCAGTATTTAACATACCAAGCACTGACAGGGTCATGGGTCCCCAAGACTCACTGATGCACATGAGTAGTGATGGCTAGTGTGTTTGATTCTATTCCACAGAGGAGCTATTGTAGCAGAAATTGCTGAAAACGTAATGTTGACTATCATAGAAATTTTTCAGAATAAACATACAGGCTTGTTGTGTATGGGCCTGCATAACCCAGACTGGTCTGACAGACCCTGGCTGACTCTGTCCACCAACAAAAATACTTGAAATATGCATATGAGCATCATACGCTCTGGATGAAGAAAAGCTGCTTTTTTATATCATGTGAATGACTGGGTTTGCAAGTGTGTTGCTTTTCTTGGGAAGACATGGCACCAGTGTACTCTATGGCATAGGCTTTGGGCAGTGTTCTACTGGGAAGCCTTTAGGGCTGCCCCCAAATAGTCGACTAAACGTTAGTTGACATGAAGAAGGCTTGGTCGAATACATTTTCATTAGTTGGTTAGTTGTTTTTTTCTCGGCAGTCTGCTGCCGTGCTTCTTTAAGCCTCGTCTTTTCCGGCCTATAAGACGCTCAGGAATATAAGACCCAGGTGGAGGTAGCTCAGTGGGTAGGATAGGGCCAAACTGTGGGGGTTCGAATCCTCCAGCACCACCACTGAGTCCCCGAGCAAGACCCGTAACCCCAAGTTGCTCCAGGGAGACTGCCCCCTGTAGTTAAGAATGGAAGTCGCTTTGGATAAAGGCGTCTGCTAAATGACGTAAATGTTAATGTTAAAGACGCACCCAATTTTCAAGGAGGAAAATCTGTCCCAAAACATTTGTCCACTCTAGATACATAACGTCTCGTTTTAGTCAACGAAAATGAAGAGACACTTTAGCACAGTTTTTATATTGTAAACCACATTTAGTCTCGTTCTTATTCGTCAACAAAAATACATTATAGATTTCGTTTTGTTATCGTCACATGACCAGCATTAACGTCGCGTCTCGTCTCGTTTAAGTCACGATGGTCAGAGAAGTCTCCACAGCCCACACAGCATAAAAAGAGGACTGCGAGCACGCACCACACAAAGTTAGGTGCAGTTTTAATGCAGGCAAAATGTATATTCGACGTATAAGACGCACCAACTCCCCCCCTTAGTCGACTACGAATATCTTTAGTTGGGGGCAGCCCTAGAAGCCTTGAGTCCTGGCATTCCTGTGGATGTTACTTGGACATGTACCATCTACCTAAATATTGTTGCAGACCAAGTACACTCCTTTATGGTGCTGAAAAGTCCTAATGCCTCTTTCAGGAAGAGAACGCCGTGCTACACTGCAAAGATTGTTCAGGAATGGTTGGAGTAACATGACAAATTCATACGTAGTTGATATGACCTCCATATGTCAGTCTGGTCAATTATCTTTGGGATGTGCTGGACAAAGTAGACTGATTCTTTAAGACCCCACTTTGCATCTGGATCTCTCTTGGTGTCAGATATATATGTGTGTGTGTGTGTGTGTGTGTGTGTAGTTACTTAATGACGACAATTAGTTTTATTGAGCATTAATGCTCAGTGACCTAAAACACTTGCCACTGAACATTGTCTATTTATGCTGCCCCCTTATAAAAGAAAAATGTTTCTGCTTTTACCTGTTCAGAAAAAAATGGATAAATAAAGGTTAACTTGCTGTTGCTCAGAACGTGCCTGTTATAATATTATGATTGTGGCTCTGGACCATGGGAGCCGGAAGCATTTTTAATGTGTGTGTGTGGGGGGTGCTGTGTTGTATGTTTTGGCTGTCGCCCAGGAAGGACATTTTTTCAACCCAGATCGTGGCTCTGGACCATGTGTGTCGGAAACATTTTTAAAAATAAGAGTGTGGGAGGGTGGAGAGCTGGGCTGTATGTTTTGGCTGTCGTCCATATTTTTTAATTATAGTTGGTGCATCTAATCCATCGAATATACATTTTGCCTGCATTAAAACTGCACCTAACTTTGTGTGGTGCTTGCTTGCAGTCCTCTTTTTATGCTGT
>JBBMFX010000037.1:15845082-15856780 GCA_037832545.1 Rhabdalestes septentrionalis | reverse complement strand
AGAGAGAGAGAGAGAGAGAGTGAGAGAGAGAGCACATCACAAGCACGTGAGTGCCCGTGTGTGGTGACACATTTTTGTGTTCTGAGGACAATGGGTCCCTCCATGATGGGACAGTTTGTCCAGTGGGGGCTTACTTTTGACACCTGATCTGCTGGTTACTCACATAAGCTTGAGTTTAAATATTTAAAACAGACGCATGCAGCAATTACTGGACCTTTGGATGTTTTCCAGATGCAGCAGCCAACTTCCACTGAAGAACAAAGGACTCTCTCTCTCTTTCTCTTTCTCTCTCTTTCTCTTTCTCTCTCTCACTCACTCTTACCCTTTCTTTTTCTTTTTCTCTCCTTTCTGTCATTTTCTTTCAGGCTTTCTCTCTTGTCTCTCTCTTCCACTGTCTCTCTTTTCCACCTGTCTGTCTCGCTCTGACTCTAGTTGAATGTTCACATCTCCTTCTTTCTATCTCTCTCTTTATCTCTCTTTCTCTCCTTTTATCTGTCTTTTATTTTGTCCTTCTCTGTCGTGTATTCTTTCATTCCTCATTCGCTTCTCCCCTTCTTTCTGCTCCCCTTTTTATGCATGTTTTTTCTTTCACTTTGCAGGTTGTTTGAAGGTATGGAAACAAACACACACAAACTCCCTGAGTAGACTATAAAGACTATAAACAGATTCATACATCTGCATGAAAAATGAAAACACACCTGCATGCTGATGGCATCCACCTCCCCCACACACACACAATTATTCACCCTATCCCTGCGCACCAAAATAAAGAAACATTAATTAAGCTTCTCGTCTTCTGACATTGTTTGACTTTAGTGAAGAAGACACCAGTGGACAGAGGACGCGAGTCAACAGGTAATGAGAGCCAGATGACCTTTTTTCTTTTAATTATGGATCTCCTTTCTCCCTCCAGGCTTCTTTATTTACTGTAAACTGCTGAAGTTGGCATGAAAAGAGACAGCCTTGTCTTTGTGTGTTTGCGCTCCACCTTGAAGGTCAGTGCCTGTGGACTCTGCAAGTAGTCCACAGGGTGTAAATCAGCGTCAGGTGCTGCTATTTATACGGCATCGCCCGTCAGAACTGTCTGTATAAGTGGGTGAACTTGCCAAAGGACCAGGAACCGTCCACGAGATTTTCTTCCTTGCGTTGGCCAGTCGGTAGCACCACTTTAGGAATGCGCGTTTCAGGCAGATTTGGCATTCAAATGAATATATTAGGCTTTATTTTCCTTCTATGTGTTCTTAGAAATCCTACAGAGACCCTACAACAGTGCAAGGTTCAAGATCGAGTCTTTATTTGTCACATGCACAGTGATACAAGTACAACGCACCCCAAATCACACATCAAATCACACCTAAGGCTGTGCAAAATTTCAAAATAGATAAACTAGTCTTAAGATTACATGAAGACATAGGAAAAGGGTAGTAAGAATAAATAGACAAAAAAATAAGATCAAAATATTGTGTGCAATAAAATAAATATATAAATATAGAGAGAGATACAAAAAAGCAGTGCATGGGTGAGGTACATGAGAAGTGAAATAACCATATTGGGTAAATGTACATCTGAAATGAGCATATTGTGCAAATAGAAATTGTGCAAAATAGACAAATGAATGTATAATATACATGTCCAATGCTATTTATATGCATGATAGAGTGCTGAGTGCCATATTGTGATGATTAGGGCACAAAAACAGGTGGGTATAGATGTGGAATATACAATATATAGCCTATATATTCAGTTAACCTGTGGTGGCATGTCCTGGTTGAGGAGTCTTAGAGCCTAGAGATAGAAGATCCTCCTGAGTCCCTCTCTTCTGGCAGTAAGAATTCTTAAATGTTTGCCTGCTTTAAGCAAGTAAAATAGACCGTTACTGGGGTGGGACGAGTCTCTAGCCATCCTGATTGCTCTGGTCCTGCATCTCCTGATGTAGAAGTCCTGGAGAGACAGCAGAGCTGATCTGCTGCAGTGTTCTGTAGTCTGACCCACTCTCTGTAGTCCCTTAATGTCCTGAACACAGCTGTTTCCAAACCAGGAGGTGATGCTCTGTGTCAAAACACTTTCTACCCTCAATACAGTTTCTCCTCTGGTCTTTGGTAGCTTTTAGAAATGCTGCAGTAATCTTCCCTTCTCTGGCATAAAGTCATTTGAAATTCTGACCAAAATGCAGTGGAGCAGAGTTCAGACAGCTTGGGGCTCTTCAGTTTGAGAATGTAAAATGTTAAAGAGAAGATAATTTGCTAGTCAAAAATCCTAATTAAGATTGAATCCCCCCCACCCTCCCCATACTTTTTTCACCACATAAATTGTATAGAATTAAATCTATTCTTAGTAATAAATGGAAAAGTTTTTAAAAATTTTGATTTAAACTATTTTGCTATAGTCAGTCTGACAAAATATATTTGCTGACCAAAGATTACTTATTTTTGCAGCAGAGCAACAAGGCTGATACACAGTTGTTTGCAAAAGTTTGGGCATCAAATGACATGTTTTGCTAAATACAGATCTTCTACAGAGAACATACTCCTACACAAGTCCCTCGTTCTGCTTCATGAGGGACTGAATAGTGATCAACCGAACCAAATCTTATTTAATGAGCAAAAGTATAAAACAGTGCTGTAATAAACACTCTTCTCTCGCAGTGTGACTAGAAGTTCGTCAAAGTTATGTTTATTTCAGGTTCTGTAAACACTGCATCATCTCTCTTAATTTGATGTTGCCATTTCCTTTAAAATTATGATTTAAAGAACAATACTTTTATTTTGAAATTAGGAGAAATATTGTCAGCAGTTCTTAAAACCTAAAGCAAAGCTGTTCAGTTCAGGAACATCATGTAACATGCACAACATAGCACATCAGCTGGCACATTCAAATGAACCTGGTCAGTTTCGTCAGTTGGACCAGCATGCCTGACGGTCGCTTTCAGGACTGTTCCAGGACATGTGTTTGTTTATAAGAGTTGGCCCTACGATTTGCAGGCCATTCTTACCTCTCTACCATGAGAGGTACTACCATGCAAGGACACCAGACATTCATTTCAGCTCACAAAAACTTGTCATGAATGGTAATAGCGCATATTATTAAGTATATAAAGAAGCAAAGAAGTATTATGAGTATTACGTAAGCTCTTTATTACAGGGATAGAAAAGCTAGCTGGCAGTGTATGAGCCCCCGGCTGTCTTCTAGGAATAGGCCACATCACTCAAAGGTGTAACATTAAACCTGACAGAACAATGGCCAAGCACATGGTGGGCATTCTGTAGCCTTCACACTGCCAGGAAGCGAGGGCCTGGCCAGTTAGCCTCAGCCCGGATCTAGTGTTGGAAACATAACACCCTGTCTGCTACTGTCCCCCGAAATCTGACACTTCCAACACCGCAACTCGTCCTTTTTGTGCCACGCCTCCCATTCCTCCACCCCTCCATGTGCTGCCGGGCCCCTCTCTTCCATCAACTAATCCCTACTACTTTTCGCTCCCCGCCTTCCCAAAATGCCCCATCACTCCTGTTTACTATTCTGTCCTGCCTGTTGGCTCTGGCATTGGACTCTGACTCCCTGTTCCATTATTATGAAGCCTCTGCAGCCTATTTGATCTAAATAAGCAGTAACACATCCAATTAAACTGATCAACTATTCATCAAGCCTTTGATTAGATGAGGCAGGTTGGTCAGTGCTATGCCACAGCAGAATCCACAATTAAGCGCTTCCCCAGAGCAAGCTCTTTTTCACATTGGCATTTGGGGGTACATTCATTTTCAAGAAACATTGTGAGATTCAATTCTGATTCCAGGCTTCAATAGTTTTTACCATATTTATGAGTTAAATGGGGTTTTTTATGTTGCAGAAACCTAATTATATTCTACACAGATTAGTTTGGTACAGATAAATGAACATTTCCCATAGAATAAAATATCAATATACTATAATATACTTAAAAGTGGTATAATAACCCCCCGCCCTCCCCAGAATTTGGTAATGTAAAAAAAGCCAAGTCGTCTGAGTGTGGGTGGGGGCATAACATAAGCCCCTTATCCTCTCTTCTGTCTCTCTTCTAAGATTTGCCAAGATGCCTAGTTTCAATCTCTGACAGTGATTTCCAAGAAAGATGCTAAATGAGAGACTCTGGGATGAGGTTCAGGGGCATATCGTCAGTACAGTTCCAACTTTTGGAAAAGACACATCGTTTCATTTTTCTTTTTAGTTTTTCTACACTATAGTTAAACCCTTCATAGTGAAAGAAAATTATGTATCTGCTGGTAGTGACTAGCAAACTGATAGAATGCCCCTAGAAGGTACTTGAAGGCAGCTACAATGCAGTCTTAAATGGTGGTCTACATTTAGCATTGGTATTGCCTGGACGACAAATCGTTTTTTAACCAGTTTTGACTTTCATAGCATGTATTTTATGAGCATGAAAAAAATGTATTGCAAAAAATGTACAGAGTGTGCACTGGACGTTGAGCATAAGTTTGAGAATACAAAATACCTGCACACAAGGAGGGCAAGGTGGCAGTGAGGCTCTCAATGTAGTAAAATGTTGGTTTAAAACAAGGTTTTACCTAAAGCTTCCATTTTGTTCTACTTGTTGTTAACAAATGAGTCGATTATTTGGGACTTCTGTGGACCTGAGAACTATGGCTTGGGCTGATTTGTAACCAGCCCAAGTTGAAGTTTTACTCAGTCAAGTATGATTGTTGGCCAGATGTGTTGACGTGTACTTAATTTGTTCTGCATTTAGGCAGTTGTTTTTCAACTAATAATGTTGTGCTCTGTCCTCTTCCAGCTTGCAATCAAGAGATACGGTGGGTACCTGGAAATACAGTGGAATACAGTGGAAAGCATGTTTTCCCAAATATCCTTTGCTTACACTGAGTGATGAATCTCGTTACATGGCTATGTGTAATTCAGAGACATTTTAAATTGCTTCAAATGAAACCAGTATTTCCATGACTGCAGAAATACTCAATTCTATTAACCCCTTTAAGCAATTTGCTAGGTAGACAGCTCTTTCTCTTTCCTGTCCAACTATGTCAGCAATCAAATTAGAAGGTCAAATTAAAAACATCGAACCTGAAGAGTAGTGACAGACAATTAGCCTTGTAAAGTTCTTTGAAAAAAAGTCTAGAAATTACTTCCATATGAGCTAGCTCTTTGATCCTATAGGTAGCCTGAATTGTAATTTTGTACAAATAAAATCCTCAAGCACTGAAAAACGATGAATCAGTGGACCCAACGCTGACATTAAAGTTATTCGGAATTCCTCAGAGTGCTCATGAAGGTTGAAGGTCATCATTCCAATATGCTGTTCCTGCCCAAGGGCTCGTCAGCACAGTTGTCCATCCCTGAGTGTCACACCTGGTACACAGTACATTTATGACCTCAAGATGTTACCTCAAAGTTGGAGGTCAGAGGTCAAATGGGCATATGTCCTTCCACTTTGAAGTCATTTAACTTATATACGCATTACATTGTCAGGATGTGGGATCTTTATATATAAATATAAATATATATATAAGTATAAGTATATACATTTATATAAAAGGACAATCTGAATGCTTCAGAAGGCCAAGACATTCTGGATAACACCATGCTTCCTACTTTGTGGACACAGTTTGGGGAAGAACTTTTTCTATTCCAGCATGACTGTGTCCCAGCGCTCAAAGCAAGATCCATAAAGACATGGCTGGATGCGTTCAGTGTGGAAGAACTTGACTGGCCACACACAGCCCTGACTTCAACCCCATCCAGCACCTTTGGGATGAACTGGAACAGAGATTGTGACACAGGCCTTCTCAGCCTCATAAAAGCTTAACAGTATGAAATCCCCACAGAAACTCCAAAAATGGCTTGCAAGAAGAGTGGAAACTGCTATAACTGCAAAGGGGGACCAACTCCATATTAAAGTCTACGTCATTAAAGTCCCTGTTGATGTGCTACAAATTCACCACATAAAAATCTGATGTTTTATTTTTCATTAAAACAAGGAATTTTAAATTTTTTGTTAGAAAGTTTACGACAGTAAAATAAATAAGAAATATTTTGTGTATTATATTTGTTTTATTATTATATTATATACAGAAAACCGGACATTAGAACGCTTGCATTCTGGATGCTGAGAGCTGATTGGCCTGCAAGCTGAGCAGCTCATTGGCTGTTCATGCTCACTGATATCATTAATGTCAACAAGTCACTGTTACAAAATCATACTGCTGTGTTTTGGGTAAACAATGGCATTTGTCAGTATAAATGATGAACCATTTACAATTTTGCACAGAAAGCTCCATATGAAGTCATTCATTTTGGACTCGTTCCTGAGCGCCCTCTAGCAAAACTGGGAGAACATTACCAAGCTACACTTTTTTCTTGCGACATGATTTTATTTATTTTAATCTGCACAAGTGCTACGAGAGAACCAGGCATATGCAAGCTTACTAAGAAAAAGTAAACACAACATTTATTTCAATCCTTCAGTGAAAAGATAACAGAGGGCCTTATTTTGAGCAATTGGATATGTAATATGGACTTGATCGACTGTGATGCACAAGACAATTATAAATATAAAATTGCAAAGATGATATATCGATTGTAATAGAAATTTTTTATGAAAATTTAGAATGGATTACATTCCAGATTACAGAGGTGTGCTCATGTGCATCAATAAAATAATAGTCCAGCCTTTCATTAAAATATTTTATATGATTGTATATGTTTGTCTTGTCCCTTACCCTAAAGTATATGTTCTACATTTGATCTGCTTACTAAAGATTTTGGAGTGCACTGAGTACATGATGTTGCTAAATCTAACACTACACCCTCAACATTTTGTCAATCAAATTGACATGTTGATGCAGTAATGTGAAACATATTCCATTATATTTTAATGTTTTAAATAAAAAACTAACGTAGGAATTTAAGTGCACACTTAGAGAACACACACTTATAGAAAATGCTTCATCATTTAGAATCATTTAGGGTAATATCCAGATTATGATATTAAACACACAGCATGCCAACTCACAACCACAACCAAATCACATGGCGCTGTTACTCAAGGTGTTTACAATGATTACTTTATGCATTATTAGTGAAGATTTAATAAAACTTATATAATGCAGAGGAATGGGAGATGCCATTTATTTTAGGAATCCTCTATAGTATTAAGGGATGCAAAAAGGCTATGGTTTTTAATATCATGTAATTAGCATGATATTTATTCCCTGAAAAGCACAAATGTGTTCTAATGAGTGCATTTAATGTATTCATTCATTATACTCTCATTACTCATTAATGCATGTAATTTCAGTGGGGTTTTCTTGCACTGCCTATGAAAATGTCATGAATGCTTCATGTGCATGTAATTACTATAAAGCTGTAGCAAATTTTCTGCATCTAAACATAATACTAACCTTAGCCTCAGGAGAAACTCTTGTTTAAAAGCACTAAACACATTTTGTAGGACCTGACATTGCAAGATAGCCTTTAGATTTGTACATAGTAAAAGTGAAAACAAGTACATTTAGAGCTTTGGCACAAACACACAACCTGATTGCTTTTGATTTGATTTGCTTTTGATATGAAAATCACAAACACAGCAGATCAAATGGTGAAGAAAATAAGTACGCTGTCATGTTGAAATACTTATTTCTTAAAAGACTTCTACTACAGCTCTCAGTGAGGATGTGGAGATCGCTTTAGCGAGGCCTAACCTTTGAGCCCTCAGCTTCTGTCTGCCCCGCAAACCATGAATGCAAGCTGCGGCGGTCCGGTGGCACAGTAGTGCCGTGTGAATGAAACAAAGGGAGTGAGATAAGGGAGGACAGGAATGAGCAGAGAAAAGACCAAAATAAGCGAGCTAGACAGTGGCTGACAGAGGAGAAGAATAAATGAGAGAGCCCAGCCGTGGATGAGAGAGGGAGCTAAAGCAGTGAAACAATGCAAGTGAGGGATTGTGCATGTGGAGGATGGAATGCATGAGGATGAATGAGAGTAGGCAGCAGGAACGGTGGGGTGGCACTGAAAGAGACGCCATCTTCGCTCTTCATTAACCCTTCGCTCTGTTACTGTTAATTCATCTTAACACTTTTTATCCGGCCTATTAGGACCTGCGCGGGAGCTACTGTAAAGCTGATGCTGTTAGGAATGAGCCGTTAATTGTGATAACAGACCTATTCAGTTTCATGGCTTTTATCAGATCAGCAATAAATACATGTATAATTATATATTTTCTTCATCATTCCAGTTGTTGCCAAGACATATTTAGTGTCTAACTGTGCTTAGCACTGTGCAAATGGTCTGTACTTATATTAAGTCTATCATTTAGCACCAGGCTAACAGTATATCAGGTTGACATTTATTATTATTTAGAGCCTACAACAGAACTGAAACTGCTTAAAATTACTTTTGGTTCTAGTTCGTTGTCCGGTGGGGGTATCTTAAGTAACTGTTAGTTATGTGTCCCGGGGCAGTTGGTGGCCTAGTGGTTAGGGAGTAGTCTCTGTGATAAGAAGGTTGTGGGTTTGAATCCCAGGACTGCAGTGTCCACGTGCTACTCCCCGGGTGCCCCTTATTGGTGGCAGCCCACTGCATCACTTGGTGAATGTGACCATGAGGGGCTACTTTACGTTATTGCTTATGGTTACTGACTTGCTTACTAACTTTGCAAACACTGATCATTTTTATATCAAGCTTTTATCACCATCCGAGCCAGCCTTGGCTACGCCCATTTTGCAAATGAAGATAAATACACATTACTTTGTGACTGTGAGCTTGTCTTTGCTGATCCTATACTAAACTATGGGTACTTTTGCTTTAAGCCTCATCTCAAACAGCTCATGATTTTGAACCTATAAAAGCTGGGAGCCTCACGGAGGGAATTGTGCAGAGAACAGTTTTAATGAAATGTTAAAACTCTGTCAAATGGCCCTGATCCAGAAAGGATGAGTCTGGAGAAATGGAATGGGGGGGCTTTAGAAGATGTTTGAGGGAAAAGTGGGTGTGGGCACATGTTTGGGTGGGGGTTCTCGCTTTGGGTTGCTGGCATTGAGATGCACTCACATGAGGTGTGCAGAGAAATTTCTATTTGTTGTCATGGAAACTGCCAGTGAGGGGATAGGAGAGGAGAGAGAAGAGAAGAGGAGAGATGAAAAGAGGAGGGGTAAGGAGGAGAGAGGAGAGGAGAGTCGGGAAGAAGAGAGAAGAAGAGAGGAGAGGAGATGAGGTTAGAAGAGAGAAAGGAGATGAGAGTAGAGGATAGTAGAAGAGGGAAGATGAGGAGAGAGGAGAGGAGAGGGGAGGGGAGAAAGGAGAGGAGGAGAGAAGTGAGGAGAGGAGGTGAGGGGAAAGATGAATAGAGGAAAGCAGAGGAGAGTAGGGGAGAGGAGAAGAGAGGAGGGGAGAGGGGAGTGGCGGACCGGAGGAAAGATGAGGAGAGAGGAGAGGAGGGGAAGAAAGAGGGAAGAGAGGGGAGAGGATGTTTAAGGAGGAGAGAGGAGAAGAGAGGAGAGCAGACATAGGGAGGGGTCATATGCCAGATTTCACTGGGGGAATCCCACTCCTCTGTTTCAGGCATGTGTGTCATTTAGTCGATAAAAACACAGAGCACCTAAAGGCAGAAACATGGCCCCTCTCTTTCCAAAATAAAATGTGCTTAATTAAAAGGATAGTTGGTCTCAAAGCATGTTTGCTGGTCTTTTTGTGAAAGACGAGACACACCATTATATATATGGTTAACCCTTAAACAGGAACAAATATACAATAATAATGTAAAATAATACAATAATATAAAGCAATATAAAATCTGAGAAAATTATTTCAGCTTAATTCAACTGCAATTAAACAGCAAATATTTTATTCAACATAATGAGTGGATTTATTCCACTATTCCACTTTAGGACAGATGGATCAAAACCATTCAAATTTATTCAGTGACTTCTAAATGTAAAACATAAAAAACAGAAACATAGAAACTCACTAGGTGAAAAAAGATTTTTGGGAAAAGCATGAATTAAATAATTGGCTGAAATATTTCACATACTGAATTATGTTAAGTTAGAGTTTAACTCTAGTTCCAGGCTGTGCTAAATTTTTGCTACATTTAATTGTTGAATAGAGAGGTAATAATGTAGCAAATTTGTTTAAATCTACATGTTTAATTATGATTATGGAAATAATTGAAAGAGTGTATAATCAAATTATTTTTGCATAAGAACTCAAATTTCATGAAAATAACATTACAAAATGATATTTTGTCATGAGCTCCACACACACAATCACACACACACCCACACACACCACACACACACACAGACACACACACACACACACACACACACACACACATGGGCTGCCTCAGAGGTATGTGACTGGGCACATATCTCCCTTGAGGCTTTGAGAGAGTGATATATTAGAGTGTCAGGCCTTGTCAATCATCTGCTGCAGATCTTTCCATTCGTTGGCTCGCCCTTTGGACTGTACAATGCACTGGACCCTTTTGGAAGGGCCTTTCACAGCCATACACACACACACATATTCACACACACACACATACACGCACACACACAAACACTTACAAAGGCCTCTGCCAGTCATACAGTCCCAGGGCTGAAGCTGAGCAGCGGGAGCCAGTCTGATATTTTCAGCCTTGACATCACTGACCTGCCAGTGCCCTCATCAGCCACAACCTGAGTGGGAGCACTATGTGTGTTGTGGGTATGCAGAGAGTAAGGGGATCGGGGTTAAGTTTCAGAAATCAAGAGAGGACTGTTGAATGAATGTGTGCCTCTTTCTCCTCTATAATATACTTAATTTCCTGGAACAAATGCACTCCATGTACGGTACACGACTCTACCTGGGGTGCCAATGGCATTAATGACTAATGGCTTTAGTTTACACAACCCAGCTACTGCGCCATAAAGAATGCGCTGCCAGTTCAAACAGAAATGTGCTCCATCTAGTAGCAAGCGGTCTAAAAGTTTTAATGCAAATGAAATGGATTCGTGATTAAAATTAAAATGTATGTATGTATGGATCTATCTATCTATATAGATAGACAGATAGAGAGCGCCATACCTGCCAAGAGAGGGTTGTTCACCAAAACTGGAAACGGAAGGAAGGGCATTAATCAGAGCAGCAGCCAAGAGGCCAAAGATGACCCTGAAGGCGCCACGTGGCTCTACTGCAGAGATGGGAGATTCTGTCCATAGGACCACTATCAGCCCCAGTCTACACAGAGCTGGGCTTCATGGAAGAGTGGCCAAGGAAATAAGGCAGACCGTTTGGCCATCAAGGACAACAATATGTCTGACACATCCCTTACACCTCTCATCATGCTGAGAACACCATACCAACAGTGAAGCATCATAGGGGCAGCGTCATGTGGTGGGGATGCTTTTCAGCAGGAACTGGGAAACTGGTCAGAACTGAAGGAAAGACAGATGGCGAAAAACACTGAGAAATGCTTTAGGAAAATTTGTTTGAGTCTGATTCACAACAGCCCAAAACACACTGCTAATGCAACACTTCAGTGGTTTAAAGACCTAAATCCAACTAAGAATCTCTAGGATGATTTATAGATTGTGTACACAAGTGGTGTCCATTCAACTTGAACTATCTATCTTTAACTAATCTATCTATCTATCTATCTATCTATCTATCTATCTATCTATCTATCTATCTATCTATCTATCTATCTATCTAT
>JBBMFX010000037.1:15782290-15794813 GCA_037832545.1 Rhabdalestes septentrionalis | reverse complement strand
AGAGAGAGAGAGAGAGAGAGAGAGAGAGAGAGAGAGAGACAGAGAGAGAGAGAGAGAGAGAGAGAGAGAGAAAGAGAGACAGACAGAAAGAACCTCTAAATTCAAGCGCATACAGTTTCCATGAGCAATCATGAAGGCCTGAACGCTTTTGTTTATGTGTGTAGGAGTAAATGTGTATATAACACTCACACATCTGGTGGTCAGAGTCGTCCTGTATGCTTGCCCGTTGCATTCAGAAGCATGCATGTCCCAAAAGATATTTTCCAAAGAATAGTACCTAGCCATTTGTTTAGCCATTCTAAATGATGGACCGCATGGTCTGCCAGTAAAAACACTGGGATAGTCGTAATTATGTCCTTGCTGCTGTTAGTACGCTAATTATTAACGCCCACAGTCATCTGCTTGCTACATTAGAATTGTATTTTCTTTAGCTTAATTGACTAATCGGCAAAAATGATCGTTTAACCGATGAAGAACTAGTTATTAGTGGCAGTCCTAATTAAAATAGGCTACAAGCGTAAAATGTGTATTTTCACCATAGAAGCTGAGGTCTTTCTTTCCAATATTCTATTCAAATGTAGTTCCATTGTAAGTACCATAAATGCATCGACATTAATATAGATTTAGCCAAGTTGCCACATAAAATCATGGAAAACATGTGATATATTCATAATGTGACCATTTACATCCAGTACATATTGTGTATTTATTTATTTGAACTGAAAAATAATTAAGACCAACTAAAGACGATAACTGTGACTACTGCACTGGTGAAATTGCTACCAGGAAACACTAAGTTTTTCGAGGACACTGTTCAGGTTTACTTCAGCCATGCCTCAAGATGCAACAGCTCATGGCCTTTCCTTCCATCATGCTCTTTCTGGTTTGGCTGAGTCTCAAAGCCACCAGTTTAGGGTCACACATACACACACACACACACACACACACACACACACACACACACACACATACACGCGCTCCTCATTGCAGGGCGGTTAGCTTCGCCGGGCTCTGGAGATGACATTGCTGATCTTTTATTTGCCTGGTGCGTGTGTAATCTGTGTTCTGTGGTCACTATGCTCTGCTGGAGTCTGCCAACAACACACTGCTGGCCTGGCCTGCTTCAGGGAACAGCTGTGCAGAGCCAGGGCTGCGTCCTGCTCAGCACTGTAACATAGTCTCACGGGACCTCTAAAGTAGCGTACAAGACTATCCACAGAAAGACGATAAATAATAACAGACCAGCTGCACCTGGAAAATTACCACTAGCTTGTTAGTATTATGTATAGTCAATATGACGCTACGACAATGTTATCATTCAAATGCACCACTTTATTTTGACACATCGATCTGAAGCTGCAGATTCAAACTGAAACATTAGAATCAAATATGGTAAATAATGATATTTAATAAATATATAAACTGTCTGCATCAAAAGGTGCTGGGAGGGTTTTAACACACGTTTGTTTCAAAACTTGCCAGAAAGGCTGAAAATCTGTGCTGCTGTGATGAAGCCAAAGAGTCGTCATTTTGCACAAATTCATACGCAAGCTTTCAGACCCATTAAACTGCACTGAGAGTGTGTATTGTTGCTTCACACTTCAAAACCAACCAGTAACATTTGTTTTAAATCTACCTAATGTTGTCTTGTTTCATCAAAACAACATTTAAGACCTGCAGAGAATAAATTTGTAAATCTGAAACTCAAAAGTATCAAAGTAGAGTTTGCTGTATCGTGCGACTTTACAGTATAAACAGCTTTCGCTGGTCATCTTGAGTCGACGAGCCAATTCATTTCTTGAATCTACCTTTTATTTACAAGGATTGTCCTTTTTATCCACAACACTTATCATATAAGTTTACATTTGCGGCATTTAGCAGACGCTTTTATACAAAGTGACTCTCATTCCCGAACCACAGTGGGCAGTCTCTCTGGAGCAGCTTGTGGCTGAGGGTCTTGCTCAGGAACCCAGTGGCAGGATGCTGAAGGTAGGATTCATAACCTCTTGGTCCAGAGGGGCAAGTATCCCACCTACTAGGCCACCACCAAGCCATAAAAGTGCACTTAGTGGTTACAGTTACAGTCTCTCATTTGTACACCACTTTAACACTGTTTATCAGTGGTCAAGACCCCCCATAGAACCACCAGTGGCTGGTGGATCATTCCCAGTTTCTATCCACAGAATGGTCTTGATTAGACCTGCCACTATTATGCCTCTGTCAGTGATATGTAGAGAATAATGTCCCATTGAAATAATACCTGCTCACTGATGGTCCTTTGGGGCTTTTTACCATTCACGAACAGTGTAAAGGGGGCTTACACATGATGCAGAAAGACAGAAGGACTACAGTCTGTAATTGTAAACTAAAGTGCACTTAAATGGTTAGTGGAGCTGATTAAATGGACAATGAGTGTAGATACAAGGTTAATGTATCTTAAGTCGCCTGTCAGTGTACACTGCCACCACACAAATAAAACAAAAGGAAAGGTTTATACAGTAAACGATTCTTTCTTTTAAATAACCTGAAATGAAATAAGAATATATTTGATTGCACATCAAAGGAGCATTTAAATTTGATTCAGATGTTTCAAATGCCGTTAAATCGCCAGCATCAGATCAATACATTGGTGGCGTTAAAATATATTCTGAATTGTAGCAACTTAATCCATTTCTCATCAAAATTTTACATATGGTTTTTCCTTGCTGTGTGTTCTCACGCATCGAACATTTGTGAGTTCTCAGGCATCACTGCTCTTTTAGCTTCAGTGCTGAACACTGTGTTTTTTCACACTCTGAAGCGAGATACCCTGGATGCCTAAACCAAGTTGTAATTTATGTTTTGACAGTTTTTCATATAGTAACATTCACAGTCCCTACAAAAATGATTTCATGTGCCAGATTTTTGTAGCTGTAAAAGAGATTCCAAACACTAAATCGCTTCTTTTGCCCGCTCTTACCAAGCGATTTATGGGTAAGGACACTTGAACAACAGCAGCATTCACGGGCTGAGTACTTTAAATGAAACCACAACAAACTGTGATGCACAAAGAAAACGAAGAATAATAAAAATAAAATATAAAGACGAACTGTGGTGTGACTGCATTACAGCAATATGTGTGTAATGCTGCATTTATATGGCACAATGTTATAAATGCACCTTTGTTATAAAGTTTTCTTATTAACAAAAGATTGCTATTATGTTAGTACTTCTCCCTGTTTATAATAAACAGATGTGGTGTCTGCATATAATAAACAAAAGGTTATGTTGGGGGTAATTTGGGCCTGGCAGTGGAGAACAGATATGCAAAGTGTTTTGTGAGTAATGATGTGGTGATCCATGCCAGTACTTTATGCATACCGAAGGTGATATCTAGAAACAAAACTGTGTGCATGTAAGACATTGTAACATTAATATTAAATGTAATAACAGTACAGAACTAATGTAAAGAGGATTAGTATTCAAGTATGTTATTTATGACACAGATAAATATAAACCATACATAAAATAAAAAGATACGGTAATTCTAACGACATGCACATGTACACATACACACACACACACACACACACACACACACACACACACACACACACACACAAACTCACATAACTATCAAGAGACACACACAAATCTGGGGAGGATTAGTACCTGACAGCTTTATATCTAACAGACTGAATGTGCTTTGAGTGGGAGGTGAGCGAGTATGTGTGCGTGTGTGCGTGTGTGTGTGTGTGTGAGAGAGAGAGAGGGAGCATTGCGTGACTGTGAAATAGAGAATATTTCTCTCTGCTGCGGGTACGTCCCTCCCTCTTCCTAAGTCTGCCTGGAGGACACCAGCCATGGGTCACAGTCACCCTGAGGCCACAGACACACACACACTCACAATCTCATATCTATGAAAAAAAAAAAACACGTAACAACATAATTGCTAGACTAACGTCTTGCAATAACAGACAAATTACTTGCAGGAGCTGTTTTTTTGTATGACCTCTACTCTCCGGTCCCATTCATTACTACTGTACACAGCACAACACTTAAATCAGTGCAGAATAATATAATCAGATCGATATTCGTCGATAATTGGTTAAAATAAATGACATCAGACAGATGTCTAGAGTCAACAGATATTTTAATCCAATACAGACCAAGTTAGTTCCAAATTATTTGATTTATTATCATATCGTTCTGACTTAGGGTCGCTGGGGGGTGCTGGAGTAGAAATGCAGTAGCACAGGTTGCATGTCCACTGGAGGGCACACACTCAAACAAACACATTCACCCACACACTCTCACCTAGGGGCAATTTAGCACTGCCAGGTCACCTGACCTGCATGTATCTGTGGGAGGAAACCAGTGCACCAATCTGAAACACACCAAAACATACAAACTCCATACAGAAAGGACCCGCAGCCGCCCCGGATAGGATTCAAACCCAGGACCTATGGTAAGAAGTACATACTACCAAACTATGGTAAAAAGCTACCAAACTATGGTAAGAAGTACATACTGAAACTTTTTTGACCAACTAAATCCTGAAAGATTTGAGGGTGGCTAGGTGCATATATCTCAACAGGGGGATGAATTGTATTCTGTGTGAAACCTGACCACCGTAGACATTAAACCTGTTTATGTCAGGTGTACACAGTGAAATGCAATGAGAAAAGAAGGTGAGTTTAGTTCCATCAAACAGCCATCAACACCTTGCCAGCAAGACATTCAGAGACTTTGGCTTTATTTTAATAGTTACAGCGAATGCACTCTCATGCTGGGTGATCCATTGTGTGCTATACTGTATAAATAATATCATGATGCTGCCTTAATTGCTGGATGGATAATCAGATCTATGACAATATTATACACACAACTTAAAAGGTATCATTTTATTACGAGGAACGTGTAGATTGCATGCAAAAGGCGGAAAATAAGAAAAATTTAAACTAAGAAAGCCAGCTTTTATTTATTCTATGAATGACTCAACAAAAGCATCTCTAGTTCATTCTTTAGGTGTCCTCCAAGTCAATAAACAATTAGCGCCAAGACAAATAGCTTTTACTGTAATTTTCTCAAGTGGTCCTTCAACTTTGGTACAGTATGTGAGGTACACCTGAGGGGCCTTTGGCCTCCGCAATTCCCCTCCAGACGGGACCCCCCTACTACACACAGGTTGCCACGGAAACCATTGTTTTGCCCTCTTCCTTCCTGCCTTGCATTCCTCTGCACAATGCGCTGAAAAGTAAATTGCCCTCTGACAAAGCTCTGGAAGGCCGTATTTGGGAAAGAAGGGAGCGGAGATTGGCGCAGCTGAAAGACATGCACGGGGTAAAAAAACACACTCACCGCTCAAGAGAAAGAGAAGGGGAGGGAAGAAAAGCAAGAATAACAATGAGGCGGCTTTTAGAAGCTGGCCGTCAGGGGAGTCTGTGAGTGGAGTAGGGGCACCTGATACCAGGTAGATGTTATCTGCACCTCCCACACAGCACAGCACAGCACAGACGGCCAGACACAGACTGATGGGGAGAGCGGAGAGAAGACAAATACACTCGGGGAGATATAACACACCCTGGGCTTGCAGTTTAGACTCACAAGTGAATGCTACGCCCATGTTGCACTATGCTAATACTGCTTGCAGTCAGTAAGATACAGCTCATACCAACACTTACCAGAGGAATCCAGTGCAAACTGGCCTTTAAAGCATGACGAATAATATACACACAGCGCTGGAAGCAAAAGATAAGTGGCGCTGACCAACGTTAGGGTGAGGCTGAACTTTATTGCAACACTGATCCCAGTTATGCCAGTTTAGCATGAAAAAATAGACTTTGAATAAAAAACAGGTTTGTAAAACCTAATGGCAGCAACCATATTTACTATAAATCAGGTATTGTGATATAGAAGATAAATCTACATAACTGATTAAACAAAACTATTAAATATCGGATTAGAATTGCTGGGTAACTCTGGCAAACCTAACTTCGGTAATTTGGCATTTAGTTCAAGGAACAATAAGTAGAAAAGATAATGCAATGTTCACAAAAGGTAATAGCAGCAAACCCTACATTTATTCTAAAATATGTATTATGTACAAGCACACAAAATGCACAATATCCAAGACACAAATCTATTCTCTGTGAAAAAAAACACAGAATTAGCTAAGCTACTTTGTTGTGTGGCATCATAAGTGTGGCATTTTCCTATTGGTGTCGCTCAAGAATGGTTTCCTACCAAATGCAGTAGTTTACAACCGCAATAAATCTACAGTGAGATATAGTCAATTGTCATCAACAGTCAGATATGGCCACTGCACTCAATTTAAGACAATAGGAGAAAAAAGGGAAGAGAGAGAAGAAAGAGAAGAAGAAAAGACAAGAAAACATAAGATGACGACTTACAGTTCTTCCAGGTACGGCAAATTCTTGAACACATTCGCAGGCAGCTCTGTGATGTTGTTCATGCTGAGGTCACTACGGAAAGAAAAAGTATACAATCAGATGTAGTTCCCATATTCCACATGACATGCTGTATTGGTCAGTATTTGAAAGATCTGTAGAAAAAAAGCAGCGTTCCAATCCAGTCCTTGAATATATCCAGCTAATTTAGCGGTTCATCTCAAAACAACCTGTACTGTGCTCTGATCAATTGAGTCAAGAGTCTATGAACATGGACAACACTAAGCCACCACTCACTATGGCTTTATGGTCAGACTGCTGAGTGGCACAAACCCATGGTCTCTCTGGGTGAGATTGTGCTCCTTCAAACCCCTCACCCATATCTTTCAGAATGACTTGTTTATCAAGTTCCTATAGCACAGATATCCTGTTGCCATCATAAAGGGGCCATTTTGATCACGTGTGAACACACCACAGCACCATGAAATTCCTTCTCTGCACTGAACCCATCCACCAAGTGAAGCAGTGGGCAGCCAGGAACACAGAAACACATATTGTGTGAGCTGGTGAGGAGAACACAGGTTCGGTTCCTGATTCCTCCTCAGTTCCTCCAGCTGTTGTTTGTATTTGTGAAACTCCATCAGCAGCCCCTGATTTAATTTAATAAAGGACAAACTGATCAGGTTTCTGATCGAAACTACAAGTAATAGTGGACTTCCACAAAAACACACTGATTTATTGTCCACAAAATCACTATTTATTGTAGAATGTTATTTGTATTCATTCTGTTTTTTGTTGTTTTATTTGGTACATTTAGTAATAATAACGTGGAAATATCCCCTCACTGCTCATCTAAAGAGTTTTCAGCATTATTTTCAATGGTGTCTTTCACAGATGTGTGCACAGCATTGTAAACACTGGGTCTGTGGCTTTAGCTACTCAATAAGCATGTAATGATTTGCTGAAATCACTGTGTCCAGGTTGTTGGGCGTGTTTCAAAACAACTGAAAAGACCTTGTTAGACGTGATTGTGTTGATGTTGAGACTTCCAGGGAAAAGATCAGATCTGGCATCAGATATATAAACTAATAGCTGTCTAAATAAGGTTTTCGATTACTTTCAGGGACCATGCCTCCCTCCACCTTCCTGAAAATGGAGCTGAATGTGCCGTGAGTCCGTCAATCTTGGGTGTAACAGTTCGCACTCCCATTGGTGAGCAATGTGTGTAACCATAATCATGGGGTGAATCTCCACTTTTCTGCTTTGTTCCACTCCTAATCAGCACATCATTCACAATTAGGTTGATTAGGCACGGCCTCGAATGGGACAACGTTGCATTGTCCCATTTGATCTATTTGTATCGGATGCATCCTGGCCTGTCTCCTCGGAGCTGATGTTCATGCTTTACAAGTTCAAACAGAGAGCATTATGCCCGAGAGCACAGATAAGGAGCCGATTCCAGATCACTGTTGAAGATGAAGAGGCACGCTACAATAATAGAAAGGAATCCTAAATGAGAGCTTATCGCAGCACCCGATCGCTGGCAATGAGCTGCTGCGTGATACTGTACCTCCATCGTTTAGCTTTCTTGTCATGCAAGTATGACATCAGAGGTCCGCGTGCAGCACACAGGCCCCGCTCTGTCAGCTCGGCCCTCTCTGCTCATTACAAATGCAAGTCACATGTTTTTACGAGGATAGGCCTGTACTAGAGGGGCTTCATGTACCAAAAATACATCCCAAACAAAAGCCCTGAGGTCCAAGGCGCCCTCCCTACTGCTCTCTATTCTCTTATTTCCTCTCTCCCATTCTCATTCTCTCTTTCATTCTGTTATTCTCAGTCTTTCCCCTTCTTTCCACTCTCCCGATAACCTTCATTTTGTTTCTCATTCTCTTATTCCCTTTCTCCCGTACTCACTCTCCCATCTCACATTCATTCGGTTGGTCTCTTGCTCTCTCCCCTCTTTACAATCGCCCATCTCACTCTCTCTTTTCTCCTTCTTGTTGTTTTTCATTCTCTTATTCCATTTTGCCCCTTCTCAAACTCCCTTCATCATGTTATTCTGTCATTCCTTTTGTTTTTCATTCTCTTATTCACTCTTTTATCCCCTCTCATTGTAACTCTTACACTCTTTCGCCCTCTTTCATCCTGTTATTCTCTTACTCTCTCAATCACACGCTCTCATTCTCTCTCTCTTTCAATTATATTCCCTCTCTCCCTTCTCACTCTCTCCCTGCTCTATTTTATCCTGTTATTCTGTCTCTTTCTCTCTCCCCATCACATTTTCTTTCTCCCACATTTTGACTTTCAATCGTATTCCCTCGATCTCCCCTGCTCACTCTACCTTCTCTTACACGTCCTTAATATTTATTTAGTTTCTGGCTCTCTCTTTTCCTCTTGTTCTCTCTGTCTTTTACACTTGCTCCTCTCTCAGGCTCTTGTACCCTTTATTTTTCTCATTCTAACTTCCTCTTTCTTTCTACCCCCCCTCACTCTCCCTCTCTCTCTCTCTCTCTCTCTCTCTCTCTCTCTCCCTAACCCTAAAGATAGACACACAAAGCATATAGAAGGTACAGCATGTAGCAGCATGACAAAAATGTAGAAGTTCTTTCCTCTCTCTCGTTTTCTGTCTCCAGGTCTCTTGCTCTCTCTCTTAACAAACAGACTAAGGAAGTCAAATGCTGGTATGTAAACTGAATGCAGTTCAAATGTAAAAAGCAAGTCCAAAGACCGGAATGAAAAAGGCAAAGGTATGCAGGTCAATTTTAATCTAGTTTCAGCAGCAGAAAACGTTTTGATCCCGGGAAGAATTGCTTATTTGGTGACTGCCACAACACACAAAGACCCAGAGACACACAAGACTGAGACACAAGAACAATGTCAAATACAAATACGTCCAAAAAGTAAAAATCTAAATAAAAATTCATAGAGAGAAAACAACCACAATATGAATAGACTATGCTACATAACGAAATGCTTGGTATGAAATCTATCTATAGGTAAGTAACGCAGCTGAGTGGAAAAACTATTGACACAAATGGTAGTTTGGAATAAGTTCTTGCACTATTAGAAAATCAGTAGTAATTAAGTACTATGTAATTTTAAATAATGAAAATATAGACCAATATATAAAATATTGACCAATATTTTATTGAAGACATGATGTTATCCACTACACAAAACAACCAACTAACGCTGTTATACTTTTTAGGTATAAAAAATGACCAATAATTCTTCACTGCTGTCCACAGGTCATCATCTAAATTTACTGTGACCACTCTCATTCAACGAGTGGCATCTCGGTGGCCTAGTGGTTAGGGAGTTGCAATCAGAGGGAGCCTGCAATCAGAAAGTCATCAGTTAGAAACCCAAGACTGCTAGTACCATCGCTGAGGTTTCCTTGAGCAAGGTACCGTCCCCACACACTGCTCCCCGGGCGCTGTGTTCCTGGCTGCCTGCTACTTCACTTGGTGAATGGGTTAAATATTAAGGAAGAACTTTGTGCTGTGTGCTGCAGTGTGTTGGTGTATGAGTCCAGGCACGGCTGGTTTGAATAGGCAAGCATGTCTAAGCCCCTTCTTTATCATAGAAACCCAATAATCAGACATGTCTTTATGGATCTTGCTTTGTGCTCTGGGACACAGTCATGCAGGAATAGAAAAGGTTTTTCTCTGACTGTGTCCACAGTGTATGGCGTTGCTTAAAATGTCTTGGTCTGCAGAAGCATTAAGACTGTCCCATCCAATACTTTTGTTCATATAGTACAGCTTTAGTTGCTGCTAACAAATGACTAGAAACTTATTATTCTAGATTTTTGTGGCCCTATGAACAACAGAACTGCCAACGGGTCATAAGAAACAGAAGAACTGGCTGAGACTGGGCTGACTGATTTACAGCCTAAGCAGTATATCCACAGTCAGTGATTCTGTGTGACGGGTGACATGCAGTAACCCGTCCTCTAAACTCCTTCTCCATTTGGCCTCATTTTTTAAGAGCTGTCCTGCAGTCTGCAGTTAGTACAAGCAGGGAGGGACTGACTGACTGCTCAAAGCCATTGCAAAATACCCACACACAAATATGGAGATTGTTTAATTTACACTGAGAGTCAGGTACCACCAACCTGTACATTACATTGCAATATTTAATGCGGAAACATTTTATTTACTTCAGAAGACGGTATTTTCACTGTCTTAGGTTGCAACAAACTAAGAGTCTAGCAGCTTTACATTTCGAGCATCAGTATATGTCATAACGTGAGTGTGTATCAGATCACAGGCTCCTTAATATGGAAAGAATACGGGTGATTAGGCAAGATGCTTAAATTTGGGTAAATTAGACAGAGGGCACATTTAAACAGTTAAGCCAAATTTTGCAACAAATGGTTTATTGTGTAGCCCTGCTTCTCACACACGAGTGGCATGTCTGCATCCCTCTAGGTTGGTGGTCTTATTGTGCGAGAATGATGACAAAGCACGAAAAAAAACAGGGAACTGGTTTATTTTCGTAGGGCCCATATTGACACTCTCCTGATTTGTATATTGTTATTTGAATGTTGTCTGATTAGTTTTGTGGCGGATCCTAAACAAAGAGGACTTAATATTCCACCAGCTTCCTGCGCACTATTTTTCTCCGCGACTGTGATGGGGGCACATTGAGGAGGTCTCGGCAGCGTCTTGGACTGTTGGGTCCAGGATCTTGATTAGGAATCCATTCTCCGCCTTCAAAAGCACCGTCCCGCGCGGTAGACGTGGAAACAGGGCACAACAGAGCTGAACAAACATCCTATGATAGCTAATGAGCCGAATCGCCTCAAAAGGATGGAGAGAGAGAGAGAGAGAGGGAGAGAGAGAGAGACACTAAGAAAGAAAGAAAGAAAGAAAGAAAGAAAGAAAGAAAGAAAGAAAGAAAGAAAGAAAGAAAGAAAAAAGAGAGCGAGACAGACAGACAGACAGATGGAGAAAGTAAGAAATAGAAAAAGAATGGAAGAAAGGAGGAATAAACAACAAGAACAAGAGAGGCAAACACGGAGATAGAAAAAGAAGAAAGAAAGAAAGATGAAAGAGACAGACAAACAAAGACAGAGAGATGGAGAAAGAGAGGAAACGCGCAGAATCACGTAAGACAGAAAGAAAGAATGCAAGTAAGAATATAAATGAGTCAGCCAGTCGCCATCTTGGATTTCTCTCCCAGGTCTCTGTTGAAAGTGTAGACGAGCATGAGGGCCTCCAGTCCCCCCTCAGAATATCAGATTACCCCCCATACAGACCCCAACATACACACACACACACACACACACACACTAACACTGGTTTTCTATACAATGTCAGGACAGAGCACAATACATTTCTCGTAGTTGGAATGTATATGTAAAAAGAAAAACCTTACGTTCACTTCAGTAAACGTTTTTATCTTTTCAGTTTAAGAACATTTATGGAATAAATATCTTTTCAAAGTCAGGACATACTTTGTTGTTCATTTTCCTTGGCTTTCCCCACAAAAGCAGAAGACTTTTTTGTCCTGAAAGAGGACAAAAACAAACACTCATACACGCTGGACTCACACAAACACAAAAAGCGGCTGCTGAAAGGGGCCTCCCCATCTCTGCACTCCCCCACACTCCCCCAACCCCCAATCCCCCAAGTTCTGACCCCTGTCCCGTCTCCCTATCCTTTTCTTCATCCGCAGGTCCACAATTACCCTTCAGTCTGCTTTCATTGGGCCATGTAGCACCAGTCCTCCCCATTTTCTCCATTTCTCTCTCTCTCTCTCTCCTCCCCTTCCCCCTCTCTCTCTCCTTTCTCTGTCATGGTGGCGTCCCCGGGCCCCTATTTGTGCACCACCCCTGTTGGTCCACTGGATACATTATGTCTTGCTGACAGTCCTCCCCCACTCTGTCTGTCTGCCTCTCTCTCTCTCTCTCTCTCTCTCTCTCTCTCTCTCTCTCTCTCTCTCTCTCACACACACATACACACACACCTCTATGCCTGCTGCCCCGGCTGCTATCGCTCTTACTCTGTGGGCGGAGGTGTCTAGGGCAAGATGAGAAGGGTGTGTGTGTATGTGTGTGTGTGTGTGTGTGCATATATGTATGTATGTGTTTGTGTGTGTGCATATGTGTATGTGTGTGTGTGCTT
>JBBMFX010000037.1:15726753-15738439 GCA_037832545.1 Rhabdalestes septentrionalis | reverse complement strand
TCTCTCTCCCTCTCTCTCTCTTTCGTTCAATGCTTCTGTTTCTGCTTCTGTTTCTCTCTCTCTCTCTCTCTCTTTCTCTCTCTCTCTGTCACTCTCTCTCTCTCTCTCTCTCTCTCTGGCTTCTCTGATGAAGGTTATTCATTGACAGGCCGACCTGCCGAAGCATCATACTTCATACTGCTGAAATCCGGAGGATCGCAGTTGATGCCTCCGTTTGACGTCATCACTCCGAAAAGCCTCGCTGTCTTTGAGTCGGCAGCCTGCAGCCGGCCGGATGGAAAGATTCTGGGCGTAAAAAAAAGTCACGGCGAGCACAGGAGGCCATCCAGATTGGACAATAAAAGCTGGCAGCTGCTGTGAGTTTGGAGTGCACTTCAGTGACCCCTTGAGGACAGCGCTCTGCTCCACACACATAATTACCTGAGCTTTTGCCCATACTAGAGCCGACCTGCACTGTCCTCGCGGGGTGTGAGGCCCTTTCATCAGGAGTGAGTTGTGTGTTCGCGTGCATGCATGTGTGTTTGTGTGTACCTTTCTGTCTCGCGTCTATATCCTTTGTCTCAGATCCCATAGCAGATGGTATTCTGTATTGATGTTGTGCTGAGTCAAGATAACACATCTTGGTGTGGTTTGCTGAGTGCAGTTATCAGTTGTGCATACACATTATATAAATGAGGCATTTGTATTTGTATAGGTATATCCAGGTTTACTATATATATAAAATATATATACCTGATATGTCTATACAAATCTATGTATTACATGTTATTACACATGAAATTATATTATCAAATAAAGACACATTCTGGATATCCATTTTTATTACTTTCTTGTTTTTATTATGTTTACAGCGCTTCACATCATTCTTGAACATTCTCCATTTTTCAATTTCCTTTCTTTTGAAAGTTGAAATTGCAAGAAAACAGGGTTGTTCCTGTGATGAAGAACACAGTGAAATATGGCGGTGAGACTACTCCTCTGCTTCAGGGGCATTACATGTCATCAAACATGAATGGGGCAATGTACTAAAAGATATTAGAAAAGAATTCAATCTCACTGATCAGGAAAGGGGAGAAGATGGATGTTTGAAAACATACAGACAAAATAGTCCAGGACTGTTTTCTATAAAGGTCTCCTGCCTGAAATCCCATTGAAAATGTTCACCAAAGGACCATCATGACCTGGGTAACTGATGATGATTTGCCAAGAGGAACAGGACAAAACTGAACCTCACTGCCAAAAAAAGGGTTTGTTCATATTTATAAGTACACAGTCCAAGGTTTATTGTGTAAGTGTAAATTGAATATATGCACTGGAAGTTTATGAAATACCAAATACCACAAGAGTAACATTAGAACTCCTTTTCACACATTTTGAAAGTTCTAAACTGTCCCGAAATGAAAGCAATAATTCCATTCAAGAGTATTAGAACATTTTCAGATCCTAAACCTTCAGCTTTCAAGTCTATCTGGAGTATCTGCTATGCAGGCCTTTATGCATTATTCAGTGGGAAAATTAAATCATTACTCAGAACACAAACAACTTGTCAGCATTCGATATCAATTTCTGTGAATTTTTCAGTTATTTTTGTCAGCTAGCTTTCTCATCTAAATTCAATCTTAAAGGTTCTTGTTACTGGAGTTTTTATGGTAAGCAGTTTGTAAAACAGTTTGAGACTACTCTGAACCTGAAGGTACAGTTAAGATTCGGTGCGCAAAATAAAAGTACCACTGCACAAAAGAGCAGCACCACCACAATGATAGACATATTTTTCTAATGTAATGAAATGTGATTCGAACAAAAACTTGGGGCAAGCCTTTTTGCATCCCATCTGAGGACCACCAAAGTGAAGAGCAGCACATTGCCACGCTGTGTAGGACACCATTTAAATGTTTGAGCTAGGTCACATTAGCTGAGAATACCTATCTCACCCTGGAATACTGGGAAATGAGCCAGCTGTGCTAAGGTGGTCCCCAATACTCTACAGGGTGGGACGCAACCTTATGTCTCTTTCCCAGCAGAGAGCATTCCTCCAGCAGGGAGGGAACCATAACTAGCTGTCTGTGGGAGATGATTTAGCGGAAAGCATCCTGACCAGAATTAGCACTGTCCACAGAAATAGAAACCATTTTACAACAACAAAAAGCACAGACCCAGAAGGTTAAACATGAATCAAAGTGTTTCTGCTTGCTGCCTGAGTGTCGGAGAATTGCCCAAACACAGTCATGGAAAGAGGTGGTGTAGTCAGGACAGTTTTTGGGGTGATGCATAGCTGGGATTCTGAAGAACGAAGCCTTCATTGTGTAAGGAACCAAAGAGACAGAGGAGGGCAGTGCGGACCATTGGAGGGTAAGTCTGCTCCATCTCGTGTCTCTGTCTTATTCCGTCATCTTACACTAGTTTAAAAAGTCAAACTTTAAGTGTTGCTGTTGAAAAACAACTTTGGTTCCAATGCTCTTTAAAGAACTATATTTGTAAATGAGTTTCACAAACTTGAAGAAACTTTTTAAAGCTTAAAGAATATCCACATAGTACGTGAAGGCCATTTAAGGACCTTTATTTCTAAGAGTGTAAATTAGTTTTGGGAGTGGCTGCTGTTGGAGCCACAACAATATTTAGTCTCATATTCTTATATTCCAAAAGTGTCCCTGAAGGCCTCTGTTAAAATCAGTAGAAGATGTACAGTGGTGCTTGAAGAATGCAATAGAATGTTCTATATTTCTTCATAAATATGATCAAAAACATGATCTAAAACATCATCGGAAGTTCTTAAAGTAGATAAAAAGAAACCATTTAAACAAATAAAAACATTAGACTGAAGGAAGTTATTCAATTACATAATCTGTGAATGGCATAATTATGTAAACCTTTGCTTTCAGTATCAGGTTTTACATCCTATTGTCATGTTGGGGTGTGTTTCTCCCAGAAAATGAATATATGTTCTTTCTTTTAGTTTCCTTTAGTGTCAATACAGTCAAAAGAGGCTCGAGGGCCAAAACAAAAGAGCAAGCATAGAAAACACAACTAAACTGACGGTGGACCAACACCCACTGTCGGTCCCTACCCCTCTAAATCTCTAAACCCATGAGTAAACCACCCATTCCCAACTGAGACCCAATTACCTTTGATTGCATGAGCAGCTGCTTACTCTCATTCTCTAATCAGAGGCTGGTGTGATCAAAGGGTAAAACTAAATAAAAAACGAACTAAGGGTGACCCCTAGTGGGCACCCGATGTTACACCTGTGCAGAAATAACAGCAATTAAACATTTCCAGGAACTGTTGATCAGCCCTGCACTTTCGCTTGAATATATTTTAGCTCTGAGATGCTGATGGGTTTTCTCTTATTAACTGCTCACATTATGTGTTCCTTTACATTTCTACTTGGTTAAGGTCAGAACTTGTCCTTGGCCTTTTCAAAACATATCTTTATTCTTCTTTAGGCATTCTGCTTTTGCTTAGGGTCATTGTCTCCTTGTATGCTATTCTCTGGTTCACAGCTAGTTATGCTGACACGCTAGAATGTAGTGTTTTCCAACTGTTTTTCTAATCTTAGAGATTCACATTCTTTTGCCACACTCAGATATGTAATATTAAACAGTTTTTCCTCAAACTGGATGATGTTTACGGTCATGTTAATGCAGAAGTATCAACATTTCTAAAAGGTTTCCAAACTTTCAATCATCTCTGTAGGTTTAATTTTGAGATTAAAACCATCTTTACAACAAGGCTTCTGAAATATTTAGAGGAACATGCTGAAATTGAAGATCTGAACTTCATGTCTATCTAGATTAGTGTTTCTGGATCAATATGAAAGTAGCAGAGTTTCAAGAATTTCTCGATTTTCTTCAACTTACACACCTTTTAACTTTCAAGGCCAATGAACATCTTTACATATTAATCATTTGCTTAATATAGACAAACAAATATTTGACCACTAACAAATAGCTAACTTTGAATATTTAATACATTTTTTTAGTGTCACCTTTTCTGTCAACAGTCTAATGCTAAGCCAGGCACACAACAACTAGAAACCATATTAGCATCTGTGCTAATGGATTTCTTAATTGATGTATTTCTTAATTGCTGTAAATGGATTCCTAATGCTTAAAAGATGCCTATATTATGCTAGGAATTGTAGTTAGAGAACCATAACTGATATAAACACTAAGATAATACAAAATCAGGAATTTTGTCAGACCATGGTACCCGAGGGATAGATTGCTGCACTACAGAAAATATCCACTGCATGACAAAATATATCTAATCCTAGTTTTAGGATGGAATGCCGATTTAACAAAATGTATCCTATTACATTAATATTATTTGGCACTGAGAGCCACAGAGCACAATTTTTTTCACAGAATTGTTGATATTTTGAGAACAGTAAAAAGCTAGCTTTGTGCTGTGAATGTAATCTTCAGCTGCAATGAATTTTGCAATGAATGTTCTTTTCTCTAAGCTTTTCTACCTTCGTCCACTTTATGGCCAAAATTATGTAGATATGCCGTCTAATTCATTAATGACTGAGTTCTGTTGTTTAAGCCACACCCATAACTAATAGTTGTGTACAATCAAGCACACAGCCACGCAGTCTCCACAGACACTGGCAGCAGAATGGGTTATACTGTGGAGCTCAGTGACTTTAAATGTGGCATGGTCATAAAAACTGTGCATTAGGAGCTTCATGAAATGGGATTCCATGCTCGAGCAGTTACAATGAGCCTAAGATCATAACGTCAATTGGAATGGTGTAAAGCATGCCGCCAATGGTCTCTGGAGCTGTGGAAATGTGTTTTCTGGAGGGTGAATTACATTTCATTATCTGGGCAGTCTGATAAAATGAATCCAGGTTTGGTGGATACCAGGAGAATGCCACCAAATGAAATGCATGCTGCAAACAGTTAAGTTTGGTGAAGGAGGGATGATAGGCTTGGGTTGTTTTTCAGGTCAGGTAGTTCCAGACCCCTTCCCATTCTGGCACGACTGTAAGAAAGACAAGTTGGGAACTCCAGTGGTTCCAGACTCCTGACCTCAACCTAAATGAACACTTTTGGGATGAAATGGAACATTGATTGTGAGCCAAGCTTTCTTGTCCAACATGAGTGACTGACCTCACAAATGCTTTTTTGATTGTATGGGCACAAATTCCCAAAGACACACTCCAGTCTTTTGAAAAGCTTTCCCAGCAGAGTATGGGCTGTTACTGCTCCATATTAATACCCATGGTTATGGAGTAGGATAAAAGCTCATAAAGGTGTCCCCCTACTTTTAGCCATATGGTGTACTTGCCTGTTAATTTCCTTTGTCACCTTACTTTTTTGGTCTGTATTTATACACTTTATTTGAACATATCCATCTATTCAAGCCTTTTCTTTTTTTCTGTATTCCCTCCTTTCTCCCGGTCGCTCTCTCTATGTGTAATTCTCACCTCCAGCAGTAGAGAGGCTGACTCACCGGCTGCCTCATTAAGCTCTTGCCAAGTCTTAGAGATTAAACTAGAAGAGATGAGAGAAGAAGGAGAGAGGGAGAAGGAGGGAGCCCCTCCAGCATCTCCATGTTTAGTGACAAACTGGAGGTCACACAGACAGCTATAAAACACTGGGGTACACTTTATATGCCAGCCCCATTTTTCTTTTGGCCTGACTTCATTTTTTTTATTATTATTATTTCTTCTGCACCATACAAACTGTAGCAGCCATGAGACAGGGTCTGAATAAACCTCAGCTTTTTTTTTCAGTAGAAAATTGAAACTTCAGGTGAGATTAGTTAAGACACACTCCATCTTTCACAACTCATGCAGATAGCCACTTAAAAAGGAAGGCCTTGCCTCACCACACACCTAGCACACCTCACAAACATGTGAGTAGTTTATTATATACATCTTCTCTAATGTATCATCAGCAATACATCAGAGACTGGACATGAGATATGCTACCTGCCCAACAAATGATGTTCCAGGTCAAGTCACAGGAGACTATTTTGGTGTGTTTGGTGGTTTATCAGTGGACTATACAACAAACCTTAACTAACATGCATCAGAGCAGCTGGTAAACATGTCTACGATTGCCAGACCGTGATTGAGGTAAGAGACAAACAAGAAACGTACTTACATCTGACTCCAGCGAATGACACAGTATAAGTTCAGAGGATGCAGAGTTTTTGTTTTTACAGAGACATGGCTCAGAAACGGCGTCTGGAAATTGCTACGCAGATTAGCAAGTTGCTAACCTACAGCTGTGACCATGACGTTGACTGTGCGGTTAAACGAGAGGTGTCATGGCATGTGTTTACATCAACACTGCCTGGTGTGTGAATGTTTTTATTCAATTAATTTGCCACCATGTTTATTCTCACTGTTTACGGCCTTCCCAATGCTAATGTTAACAACACACAGACCATTTAACTTTACAGAGCCAACAGAGCCATCAGTGAGCTCCAGTACTCAAATCCAGACAGTTAAATGTCCCTGGAGAAAAATGTTGAGTCAGTTCTCCTTAAAGTCCATCAATATGTGCTGTTTCTTAGATGGAGGGCAATGTCTCTGCTCTCAAAGACTGCTTTGGGCACACTGACCTGGATATCCACAACCACAGAATGTCACAACCACTTCTAGGACACTAGAGGTAGCTCAGTGGGTAGGATCATTGCCTCCAGAATAAAAGGTCATGGGTTCAAATCCTACCTTCAATGTCACTACTGGATCCGTGAGCAAGACCCTTAAGCCCCAGTTGCTCCAGACAGACTGCAGGTAGGGAATGGAAGTCACTTTGGTTACAAGCGTCTGATAAATGCTGTAAATAAAAATGTGATAGAGCATCCAGGCCATCACCAACTACCAGGCATTTTTACCTGCGTGTGATGGTGAGTCCTCTATTCCAGGTTTACCAAACCACTTCTTCACACAATCTGAATCACAAAATGAAATGACAGCAAGGAAGGCCAATACTCACACCTCCCCCACCCCTCAGTGACCAGGTGTTCTATCTGACCATGACTGATGAGAGGGAAACATTTTTCAGAGTCACCACATGGAAGCCAGCTGGATCAGAAAGCATCTTCGATGTTTAAAAGCTTTTACCATAATTCCCATGCTAAAGAAGTTGTCAGTAACCTGCTTAAATGATTATCATCCCTATGTACCTTCATGAAGTGCTATGAGAGGCTCATCACGAGGTACAGGCTTCATCATAGCTAAAACATTACTAAAATCTTCTAATTTGTTGACCGAAGAATTCATCACTGCTTCCACAAGCTCAGGATAAATATGGATATTTTGTTGACTCGACCCTAAAGGTGACCTTTTAACATAATTGCAAAAAATTCTCTCATTATTTGCAAGTGACATAGATGGAGCTGATTTTGTTTTGTGAAATAACCAAGCTGCTTTTTTATGTTTGGACCCAGGTTTCCCACACAGAGGTCAAATCTATCCCACAGTGTCCACAGTCGGCACATCAACCTGCATGTTAGCTGGATAATGAGAGCTAAAGGAATGTTCTTGCAGTGTAACAAGGTGCATATCAATGTGCTATCCAAATGCAAATTCACTGCAAATTAACAAGCAAGTCAGTAAACAAACAAGCTGGTAAAAGGAGTCTTTAATCAGAAACAAACATCATGCGCAGTTCTGCAAAATCAAAATCATAATGTTTCAGTCACTACATGACAGAGTAAATGTGTACTGTTTCACTCGTATAATAATATTTTGTTGTCTTTTGGGAGGCAGTCACATGTATCCTCTTAATCTAAAACATAGATTCACAACCTTGCGAACTGATTTGCTGTTCCAAGTCTGCATTCATTCAGAACGTGCTAAGAAACATGGATAGATCAGAAAAATGACAATCTACGCAGATGAAAAAATGCTATAAAAGTACTTTCAAGATTTGAGGAAGATAGTGTAATTGATAGATAGACGTGACGACAAGAAGTCTTCTCAGATATTTCAGGTGTCAGTGTATATAAAGAAAAAAGGCAGTTTAGAGCACTAAGCCTTCCATTAATTAAAACCAATAATAGTGATTGTTTATAATAAATAATAAACTTCATACATACATACCAGTAACAGTAAAACTATATGTCACAAAACAAAATTTTGCTGGTCCCCACTGTGCTGCCATTCCAGTTATGATCTGTCAAGGTATGGACTCCACAAGTTATGCTATGGTAGTTTGTCCAGGCAGTTTCACAGATCCTGAGCTGGATATATATTTGGGGAAGTCAGAGGTCAAATCAGTTCTTTTTTTTTTCTTCAAACCACACCTGAACAATTTTTACAGTGTTGCAGGACATATTATTCTGCTGAAAGCAGCCACTGCCATTAAGGAATACCATTGCGATGAGAGGGAGTATTTGGTCTGCAACAGTGTTTTGGTAGGTGGTGCATGTCAAAGTAACATCTACACATATGCTCCAAGAGCGTCATGCTGCCACCAGTTTGTCTTCTTCCCATAGTGCATCCTGATGCCATCTCTTGCCCAGGTAAATGACTCACACCTCAGCTGGCCAAAAGAAATGTGATTCATTAGGCCAGCCCACCTTGCTCCATGGTCTGGGTCCTTCCATGGACCACTTTTTGTATGTTCTTACCAGCAACGCCTAATAAGACCCGCTGTTTATCTGACCCAGTCGTGTCACCACCAGAGTTTAGCCCTTTGTACAGATCCTTATTGATCCTTATAGTTCCTGTTTCAGTCATGTTCAAGAAACTGACGGTTCACTTGCTGCCTAATAGATCCCACCCATTTGACAGGCAACTCAGTAATGAGATAATCAATGCTATTCACTTCACCTGTCAGTAGATCTATTCCATACTAAATTATACAACTATTGACTTGGACTGCCTTTGTCTCTGATGGGCCAATTAACTTGAACACATGCTCCGATTACTGGATTTGAAACACCAGTTTGCAAACCGCAAACCACAGGAAGCTTGACTGTATTTCTTAAAAGCAGTCTTTTTTACAGTGAGGAGTTCATGTATATTCTCTCTTTCTCTGTGGTATGTTTATGTGTGTGTGTGTGTGTGTGTGTGTGTGTGTGTGTGTGTGTGTGTGTGTGTGTGTGTGTGTGTGTGGTCTTGGCCAGCCCTAGTATGTGCAGGGCCATATATAGGTTTTTCCTCTAAATGCCTTTGAGCCTGGATGTACTCTGGATAGTCTGCATATTCACTTGGGCATGACTGGCAGTATTTCTGTGCCGTACTCTTTCTAGCCCATCTCTTCCAGAGGCCAACAAGTTCATCTGTGGATTTCTGCTCTTGTATATATTATGCTGTTGTTGCTCCTGAGCAGAGGGAATGGGAACGGGCAATGCAGTTCACCGTTGCCTGGAGTCACAACATTTGAGTCACTGACTCTTTGTCATTGCTAAGGTCAAATAATTACATCACTACATCATGCTATACGATGTACATATTGCTCACATCCCTCTTCAAGAAATGGTTGAACATTTATTTGTGCTCTTTCATTCATTTGAAAAGTTCCCACAGCCTGTCTTTATTAAATCAAGACACTTAAATCAAGACTCTTGGTTTGAGCTCAAGATGTTGTCTCTCATGTCTTTTTGTCTGTGTATTAGGCAATAGCAGGTTGATGAAAAGATCAAGCTTGTTAAAACGCGCATGCTACAGTGGAGTAATTGTTAGGGTGGGAATCTAACCAGAGCCCATTGAGCAGGGTGGTCTGTAGCAAAAAATGCACCAAAAACTTTATTGTGCCCTCATATAGAAACGATTATAGAGACAAATGTTGACCCATTATGCCCAGAATTAAGTAGGCAATCATGAAGAACACAGTGTAAATTGAAAATGATGTGTGTGCTGGAGGGAGATGTTTTATTTAACTTTTACTTTTACAAGATCCTACTTATGCCACAGACATTATAATTCGCCAATTGAAAGGGAAAAAAAATCACTACTGAAATTTGCGATGCACTGTGATTGTTGGCAATGCACTGTGTTTTGACGTGTGCTTACTTTAATGGGGTGTGTTTTATGGCTTTATATTGTGTTTTATGGCAAAGTTGCACTTATTGCCAATTGAAATTGGTCATTTGAGTCTAAAGAGGATAAAGTTATGTGATATAGCAAAACAAAACCAACAAAAAAATCATTCAAACACAATGCAGTGGGCAGTCAGTGAGAATCTTATCTGCATGATGAAGCCTCTAGCACTAAAGAGTTCGAATGACTAGGAGGAACACAAAGCTACAACATCCATGACCTGAACTCAGGAAAAAGCAATACTGTGTAGTGCAAAAAAAGCAGAAATAATTACAAGTCTAAACATTATCCATCACTTTTGGCGTCTCAGTCTCAGACACAACATTTCACATTGCAGTGGAGCACAATTTACTGCAGTTTCATTTACCTCTTCATATCAGAACCTCATTACCATAACTGCGTTTGAAGCGTTTCAAAAGCAATTTTCCACTGAACCCCCCCTTCCCCTGTTTCTCCCTCTATTTCATTACAGAGGCATGTGCAATAAAATAATTAGTGTGGTGTAGTCCAGGCTTGAGCATGCGTGACTCTGAGTCTCTGTAATCCTTAATAAGGCTGCCCGATGAGTCATCAAGCAGGGCAGAGGGAGTGAGAGAAAGAGAGAAAGAGAGAGAAAGAGGGAGGGGGTGAGACACCTTTTACTAACATGGGAATGAAGAATAAGGAATGGGAGAAAAGGGGGGGAATTAATCAACACACATGATGTCTTTTGCCTCTGTGCTTATAAAAATGTGCAAAAAATATATAAGCCTAAACAAAGATTTATTTATGTGAAAAAAAATGAAATGGGAACAAACATTCTGACACTACAGTAAAAATATACATGTGTAAAAGTGTAAAAACAAATCAAGCATTATATATTATTTATATATATATATATATCCTATTTTCTTCCTATTTCGGCTTTTCCCTCAAGGGGTCGCCACAGCGAATCATCTGTCTCCATCTAGTCCTATCTTCTGCATCATCTACCCTAACACAAACTAACTTCATGTCCTCTTCCAGCACTTCCATAAATCTCCTTTTCAGTTTTCTTCTCAGCCTCCTGCCTGGTGGCTCCAACTGCAGCATCCTTCTACCTATGTAATCATTGTCTCTCCTCTGGACGAGTCCGAACCATCTCAATCTAGCCTCTTTGACTTTATCTCCAAAACATCTAACATGAGCTATCCTTCTGATGAACTCATTCCTGATCCTATCTATCCTTGTCACTTCCAAAGAGAGCCTCAACATCTTGAGCTCTACACCAGTTATGCCTCCTGTCTTTTCCTCATTGCCACTGTCTCCAAACCATTCAACATCGCTGGTTTCACTACTGTCTTGTACACCTTTCCTTTCATCGTCGCTGAAACCCTTTAGTCACACATCAGAACTGACACTTTTCTCCACCCATTCCAACCTGCTTGCACACGCTTCTTCACCTCTCTTCCAGTCTCTCTGTTGCTTTGCACTTTAGAAACTAAGTACTTGAAATCCTCTACCTTCTTTACCTATACTCCCTGTAACTTCACTCTTCCACTTGTGTACCTCTCATTCACACACATGTATTCTGTCTTGCTGCCTCTAATCTTCATTCCCCTTTTCTCCAGTGCATATCTCCACATCTCCAGCCTTTCCTCTACCTGCACCCTGCTCTCACTGCAGATCACAATGTCATCTGCAAACATCATTGTCCATGGA
>JBBMFX010000037.1:15707587-15724022 GCA_037832545.1 Rhabdalestes septentrionalis | reverse complement strand
GGTAGAGAGAGAGAGAGAGAGAGAGAGAGAGAGAGAGAGAGAGTGAGAGAGAGAGAGAGAAAGAGAGAGCGAGAGAGAGGAGTGAAGCGTTAGAAAGAGAGAGCGAGAGAGAGAAGTGAAGCGTTAGCCCAGCCCCAGTCAGCAGGTGTCAGTCAAGGCGGAGTGTTGAAAGCTGGCAGGGGGGTAGGGGGGCGATAGGGGGAGGTGGCTGGCTTTCGTCTCTGAAGCCCGTCATCTCATCCAGGAGAGCGCTCAGAGGAGCATGAACCCGAAGTGATGACGCACGGAAGTTGCACTTGTAATTCTGCCCATGCGGAAAAAGAATGCAAAAAAAAAGCAAAAACAACAACAAAGAGACAACCATGACCCTATCTCTCTCTCTCCCTCTCTCTCTCTCTCTGTCTGCCTCTCCCTGTCTCTCTCTCTGTTTCTCTCACTCTCTCTTTTCTGTTTCTGTCTCTGTCTCTTCCTCTCTGTCTGTCTCTCCCTCTCTCTCTCTTTTCTGTCTCTCTCTCTGTCTCTCTTTCTCCCTCTCTCTCTCTTTCTCTCCTGCACTGCCTCCTCCCTTCCCCTCCTCCCAGGAACATGGAGCAATGCTGAAAAAGTCACAAACCTGGCTGTGAAATGGAGCAAGGCAACCTGGAATAATAAGCAGGGAGCTTCTGGATGGCATTTTGGCTCCAGCCTCAGCTGCCCCTGTCCCAGAGCCAAGACATGTGAGCAGGTTGCACCAGGTCAGTAAAGAAAAGAACGAAATAAGTCAGGCATCTGGTGCAAGAGCATGCAGTGGAGCCAGAGCCGAAGCTCCAGTCTCTCTTTCAAACAAAGGTGTCGGAATAGCTTCTTCAGAGTAATGCCAAGAATGAAAGAGTTGTGGTTCCCTCAACACTCTTTCAATGGATGGTTTTCTAAAGCTAATCTTTGTATTTTTGAGCTATTTTAAATATGGCATTACCAGAATCCCTGCAAACATTGCCTCCTCTCAAGAAGCAGCGAAACATTCCCCAGAAGTATGCAGCTCCACAATCAGCCAATATGTTAGACTATCACAGACAACCCTTCAATTCATAAGTGTAAGCAGCCATACATTTCAAAACATGAAAACATCACTTTGTTTCACTCCGCTAGAACTCGAAAAGGGTCATTTCCATACAATTTGACAAACATGTTAACATATATTTTACTTCGAGAGTGATTCTTTCAGTAAACAGCTCAAACATAGAGCTGTCATTGTTCACCATCTGAAAGGAACCCAATAATGGTATGTTGCCACTTATATTAGTGTTTGTGAACACTGAATACAACCCGTTGGAAACAATGATTGGTCAGTTTCTGATTATTTTGGTACTTAATCTGATACATTACGACTTCAATCCAGCACCTGAAGATCAATCAAAGAATAACCTTGCCTACCATAGATAGTCTGGAGATTCATTGGATAATTTTTCATTTCCACTCCATGATTAAACCCTATAATTTATGATCGAAACCTAATAATAAAGTCAGAATAGTACTTCAGCACTTGCCGAGTTAAATACAAACGCACCTTTAAATTCAATGCAGGCATGAAAAAGAGAGCTCTAGTGATATCTAGATTATACTTTCATATTAGATACATGGCAGGATATTGTTGCTTAAATGACAAAGTCTTATATCACTTGTGTAAAATTTCATGATTTCATGGTCCATCTAAACAGCTTGATTGGACAAATCGTGTTTAGTCAAAGTTAGTATTACCTCAGTGTTTTGGTGGCTTGCAGTCTGACATTTCTGGGAATAATCCAAAGAACATAATCTCCTCTCTAGGTGTTGAGATGTTTCTCAGAAACAGGCGCTGTGACTTAAATGTACAACCACTTGGACAAAGAGTTCCACAGGAATTAGGTAATACTTTGTGGAAAATGACTCTGATTAGTCTGTGCGGGGATCAAACTGAGAGGTCAGATCATAAGCAGATCATCATTTCCTACATACAAAGTGGAAAACATCTTGTCACAGTCAGAACAAAAACTTTTTTTTTACTATACGAATTAATTTTGAAGCCCTATACATTATGTGAAGAACTGATCAATATATTGGGTTCAAAATTATGTTTTTGCATAAACCTTAGGAGAACCTTTAGGAGATCCATCATCATCAACAGGCTGCTTTTAGCAAATTTTTCCAAAATGCAGGGAAACTTTTCACTGCCTCATGGTACCACATGCCTTAATGTCACTGGAAATTGTATTCTGCCCGGACTCCACTTCCCAGAGTCCCCCAGCACGACAGATTCCTGATCCGTCAAATATTTGCAGCGCTTCATGTGGGCGGCTGGTGTTTACATTCCCCTTACAAATGTCTGCAGGGGCACGTATCCAAGGCAACTATTAATTAATCTCTCGCGATGTAACACCTGTGATGCTTCTGCACAGCAAGAAGTTACAGAGGCGCAGGAGAGGACGACAATGAAGACGTGTTCGGCAGGAATCAGATGTAAATTGACACTTCGAACTATACATTAACATTCATGTAAATTATTCAGTGTGCAATCATGGCTTGAAGGCATCCATGTTCACACTTCGGTGCTCCAGCATTACCACAAATCAGCGCCAAGTGTCATCTCTGGTGGGGCCTTGGGGACAGGCGCATTTTTGAAAAACGTCAAAATCAATAAAATGCCTGTTTAAACAGAATTTAAAAAAAACATCACAAACGGCTGATCAGGCCAAGGTGAAATGGATTGTGTGATAGAGGAAACATTATAACAAAGTGTCTCTCTCTCTCTCTCTCTCTCTCTCTGTCTCTCTCTCTCTCTCTCAAAGTGCAGCCAGAACTATTAGATTCCAAACACCTCTGTCAGTTCATTGTTTTTTGCTTTGCGTCACACTGCTTATAATGAACCTTCCCTCCGGCTGTTCTCAAGTCACCATGCCAACCGGCCTATCAATGGACTCTTCCTTCTGTTCCGATCGCCTTGACAACCGCTCCTCTTCCTCACTGACTCAGCTTCACCATCATCATTCTCACGCTCCTGGACCCGCCCAGGCCGGATTTTGGATATTTTCTTTTCTTTTTTTTATTTTGGGGGGGGCAAGAACAGCAGGGCTATGTGGCCTTGCAAAATAACAACAAACTAAAACCAAACAGAAGCTGCGAGCATGCTTGTGCCCCGTTCACCACACAGTTTGCCTCCTCTTTGTTTGCAGTGATGCGGGGAGGATGAGTCAGACACGCCACACTGAGCACTTTCTGACGCCTCGCCGACCGATCATACCTTTATACACACTCAAGCGCACACACCCATTCACTTTATAAAGTGCATGTTTTTTCTAATCAGGCCTGGCAGTGTGTTTGAAATGCTTTCACTTGAATTGCAAGTAGGAAACATTCTTGCATTTCTTGATGAGCTTGCTGCTCATTAAACAAAACCTGCAGACAAGATTAACAATGACTATGTCCGTACGCAACATACAAGGAGAATATCAATGTTTTCATATTCTGAATGACGACTGACCATTACACCAACAGGGACTTTAATTCTATTGCCATTAAATACATAGATTGTAATATGGAGTTGATCCCACATTGCAGCTAGAACAGCTTCCACTTCTCTTGGACGACTTTCCACAAGTTTTTGGAGTGTTGCTCTGAGAACCTTTACCCATTTATTCTGTAGAGCATTTATGAGGTCATGTCTTACTGGATCATGCTTTGTGCATCATGGCGTTGTCCAAAATGTTTTGGTGTACTGGAATATAAGGGCTGTCCTTCTCTGAAAGAAAGGGGCCAAGCCCAAACCCTTAAAAACAGGTGTGTTCCAATACTTTTGTCCATATAGTTTTTCCTCTGATAAACAATTCAACAAGTTCGAGCTTCTGTAATATCACATTTTCAATCAGAATTCTCCCCAAAACAACATGTCAATTTTACTTTGGAAATAATAGTCTAAATGTTTTTGCAATACTACACAACATACTGAAAAAAGTGTAATTGTGCAATATTTCAGGAGTCCTGTGGTCAGCATTCATTAAATATGACTGGCCAATATCAGAAATATAAATTCACCAAGAACAAAGACAAGCAAGAGAGAACATAATTGATTAGCAAGTCTTCTAGGTTCAGGGACTCCTAGACCAAACTGTCTATGTCAGAAATGTATGTAGTAGCACCAAATACGCTTCGTGATCACATTAATTTATTCACATTCAGACCATCGTTTTAAGTGAGTTGAAAGATTGTCTTTAATGATTTATTTTTAACTGAAAGAAATTAGGCTGATGAGTTTTATAATTTCCAGTCCCACCTTCTAGCACATCATCCAAACAGTTTCAATGAAAAAGTCCACTTAGCTCTGCTATGCGCCAAACACCTGTCAGCTCAGAATGTGATAGTTTATGCGTTAGGCTACAGTCTGGGCCTGGCTGTAGCACTATATCTGTGTAGGAACATTCCTTAAATCTTACATAAATGGAAGTCCAGCAACACCAAGGTCATATGCGACTGCTAGATGAGAAACATCACTCTTCTATTGTGAGGGGTGGGGAGCAGAATACTGCATCTTGATTGGCTAGGTGAATTCTGCAACCAGATTGCTGGTTCTGTCCTGCTGGTTGACAGTGTTGGTAAGCTTAATTTCACAATCTGACTGACTAGTTCAGTGCTGCATTCTGATTGGTTGGCAAAATCAACTGCCTTACTGTCTGAATTGTGTGATTGGCTAGCTCTGTCTGCTCTGTGATGAACTAGCTGAATCTCACAGCCTGATTGGCTAGTTCTGTCCATCTCTGTCATTGGCTATCTGAATCCCACAACCTACTTGATTAGGTGGGTATTGTGTTCTGACTGACTAGTGGAAAGTCAGATCTAGATGGCTCTGTCATTATATATGATTGATATTCAACCTGACTATCTCTTTGTGTGCTACAGTTTTGCCTGTGGAATCCCATTACCATGGCTAGTCCAGTTTTCCTCTCTGATCACCTTATCTGGATTCTGATTGGCTAGATGTCTCCAGCAACTAGACTGGCTGGTGCTGTCTGATTAAGTTGAATCCCAGCTTCAGATTAGTTCTGTTCTTCTCTGTGATTGTTTACCTGAATCATGTAACTTGCCTGGTTCATTTTAAGAAAATACAGAAATACAAAAGTATCTAAACAAAAACGTAACATTTACCTTTTTTTTTTTTACAGGACATAATTGCCATTAGTTAGAAGCTTTAAATTGTATTTTTTCAAGCTTTTACCAGTAATTTGGAAAAGAGAGCTGACAAATTTCTACTTATATACAACCAGTCTTTATAGCAAGTGAAAAAGTACAATTTAAATATTTGAATGTAGTGGTTTTATGTTAGGTACTGCAATTTTTTTCCCTACCTGAGAAGTAACCTTGAAAAAATTCACCTTTCATAAGGAAGCGAAGAGAACAGAATCTTGTGTACACGGCACATATGTGTCTGCAAGTCGATTCTGTTTTTGGACAGGGGTATCACCAATTTTCTATTCAAATGAGACACATTGTGAGGGATCACTTTCACGCAGCCCCAGAAATGATGCAACAGACCCAGAGTGCATTGATGACGCCAATGCCATGAGCAGCTTATGTCTCCAGTTCAGTATGAATGGAGTCTCATGGACGACAATAGCCCCTGGTTTTTACTCTCTTCAGGAAATTGTTGCAACAAATTTAGAAGCAGACTTTTGACTCATATTAGTCTTCCTGTCAGAGCCCAGGGCCCAGATAATGAATAATTTAAACTGTAATTAAGACACAGATTAGGATTAGTGACTGCATACAGAATCAGGCTATAAGCCTTTTGGGAATATTTCACAGAATACTGGAATGGTAACGGAAACTGTCAGTACTGTTCAACTCTTTTTATTGTGGTTTTGCTATATAGTTCATCTTTATGTCACATAATGACAAATAATAGTGAATCCAACTTCTAAATCAGTATAACAGAACTGACAAAAGCCTGGTTAAAATGTAATTGAATGACAATAACCTTTTATTAAATTCAAATTATGAACCAAATAATTTCATTACTAAAGGCCAGTGCTATAATTTGAATTTTACACTTCTGAAAGCACTTGTTTATGAGATTAAGCATCGAGCACAGTTTGAATGATGAAAAAACAAGCTAAACAGAACCATTATAAAAAAGAAATTGCTTGACAAATCTCTGGGTGTGGTCCTGACATTTTAATGTAAAATATTATGGCACCCCTAGCATGGAGAAATTAGTGACACAGACATTAGTATGTGGCATTGTGGACTGAGCTTTCTTTGTCCATGGCTCAGTAAACACATCTGGCATTTATATAATGAGGCATCTAATATACATTACTTGCATAAAGATTCATTTGCAACTTCTTGTGAATTCAGGTTATGCATGATCCAGGTAAAATAATAAATGGACAGACAATTGGACACATATCGGACAGACTGAGGAGCTGACTTGATTGACATGCTTGCTAGTTTATGTCATGTTTGGTAAGTTCGGATAAGATAAGACAAATATGCTGTGTCACGGCAGAAAGTAGACAGTACAAATTTAAGAGCAGCAAATATTAAGAAAACAATAGAAGATAATACTCTATCAACAGTACAGTATAAAATATACACTACACCATCTTCAATACCATGTGCAGTAGACTGCTACACTGCCTTCCATGCTAGAATATAGGTCGGTCTAATACATTACATTGCTCTATTTATGATTCACTGACTGTGATTCCCTGTCTCCTAAGTTACTTTTGTGATGCTTGATTTGCTCTGCGGCTGCCTCCCAGTTATAATGCTAAAGGAGGCAATGTCTCTCGCAGTCTCTGAAACAACAAAAATGTGAATAGTACATTTGTCTGTATGCACTTTAAATATGAAATGACTTCCTCCATGGTGTACAATGTAAGTTTCTATACTCATTTCTATACTCTAAACTCATTTGCTCTTTATGGAATTCTGCATTAAAACCTGGAACACTAACAGCTAACACATATTATGCACTATTGAGGTGCCTGTTTTTGAATATAGTGCACTATGAAAGGAGTTGGGGAAGGCATTTGGGACACAGTCTTGCTGCTCATCTGTGTATCTCTCGATACAGCTCATAACTCAAAGTTTAGAAAAGCATTCATGTGATAGTTGAAACTTTTCCCAGTGTCGAGTTAAGTAATTTTGGTCTGTGTCAGGCCAGTATCAATACTGAGAACAGGATCAGCACACCTGTAGTTGTTAGTATTCGATTAGTAAGTTTCACTGAGTGGAAAACAGGGAGAGAGTTCTCTTAAAGTTGCGAGAGCGGCACAACCCACATCAACCCTGTACTCGATGATGGGGCGGCTGCTATACCCATGACTCAACATCAGGGGCAAAAATCTTATTTGGGCAAAATACATGAGCCATTTAATGGACATTGGAAATAGCTCTTGAAAACAATACCACCCTTGCTTAAAAGTGTTTTTAAATTTTATTATAATTATTATTATGGTTATTAATGAAAAGATTACATAGTTAAATAAGACATAAAACAGGCCTTAAATCATTTGGAAGCAGCACATTATTTACAAAATACAGTTTAGCTGAAGTTATGTATTTATTTAAAAGCTGTTTTCAAAGCTGAATGAATGAAAATAGTAAATTCACTCAGTGCCTCTGTTTCTGTTTGTTTTATTCTTTAATTCCTTATCGGCCAGAGAGTACTGCTGCCTCTCAGTCGTGTGTCAACCTGTGTATACGTGAGAAAGTGAGAGCGAGAGAGAAAGAGAGAGGGGACAAAAAAGAGGGAACTGAAGCAAGAAAGATAATGCGATCATGGCCTGATAACACTTTGCCCTGTAGAGTGTTATTTCTCTGTGTTCCCATGTATTTCCTGACAGCCTTGACATTATCTCGTTCCCTCTCTCTCTCTCTCTCTCTCTCTCTCTCTCTCTCTCTCTCTCTCTCTCTTTTGTCCAGCACTCCCCCCACCTTCTTCCCTCTCCTCCGTTCATTCCCCGTCTCCACATCTTTTCCGTACCTCTGTCTGGCTGCAATCAGGTGATCCAGTTACTCAGTAACTTCAATACAGTGACAGGCAGTGCTGGCACACATATACACACACACACACACACACACACACACACACACACACACACTCACGTGTTCACAATTACAGACCAAGCTAAAATGAGTTGCCACAAGCACACAGACAGCCCTGGGTGTGAGGAGAGGCATCTGAGTGGGGAAGGAGTGCTGCTTTTCCTCTCCGCCGCGCCGTGTGATTGGGGCTAATGTAATAAGATGGCTGCTGTGAGTCATAGGTCAGCGGTAGGTGGGCGGAAGGGAGACGAGCGGAAAGCCTAAAGCGGTGAGGGGATAATGAGGCCTCACACTGTTCCCCTGCACCCTACATTAAGAGTTATTGTCTGCAGTTTGGTGTGGTGAAGGGGGTGGGTGGGCGTGGACGGGCAGGTGTGAGTGTGAGTGTGTGCTTGGAAGAGAACACTGTGTTGTTGCAGCTTATCACGTCATAAGCCCCGGATGACTTTCTTCATGCCACAGCTAGCAATACATACATCAAGGACTAACCTCGCTATACACAAATCCAGTCAGTGGCGTCACTGCTAGTAGCACAGGTAGGGCAGTCGCGCTGGGAACCCATGACACAAGGGTAGGTGCGATAATTTTATGCTACAATCATTATCCTACAACTTGGTAGAATCAGTAGGTAACAATGCATATATGAGCCCCATATGCATATATAAGCCCCATTAAGCTTTTCTAGAATTTAGCCCATAGCATTTCACATGTGGCCCTGAGACACTTTCCACCACTAATGTTATGCTTTGCGCCTCTTCCAGCTCGTGCTCATCAGGCATAATTACAGTTCATTACAACATGTCCCAGGCTTTTATACAGTGGCTTGCATGAGAAGTGCAGCTTAAATGGCACAGAACCCATACTGCGCTGTAGTTTATAGTGTTTCGGAAAATTACCCTGTGGTCTGAGTGTGGTGGCGGAGGAGGATGAAAAGGAATACCTTGGGCCGAGGTGGTTCACCTTCTTATTTACATACACACACACCAAATCAAAGGAGTAGTACACAGACCCATACACAGCAATCTGTGATGCACACCATTCTATCACTTTTTCAGCGGTTTGTGCTACTGTGGTTTATTAGCTTTGGGTGCTTATGATTCGGTCACAGGTTCACTGGTTGTCTTTTCTTGAATTTTTTTGTAGGTTTTAACAACTACATGCTGAAAACACCCCACCAGACATGCTGGATGCTCTAACCCTATTGTCCTTCAATCACCTACTACTTTTCAAGGTTGCTCAGGCCTATATATCCTATGTTTTACTGCAACAGGCGACAAAGTGTTTAAAGATACAAGGAGCCCCTAGATAAAAGTGTTCCAAACACTCAGCATTCAGGCCCACCATTTTACTGATCACCGTCTGATCATCTGGAATCATGTGCACCGTGATTTTTCATTGGTTCAGGCCTCTAGTTAGATGAATTTGTTCTGCTTGAATGATTCATTCTTAGGTCACTGTGTGTCTTAACAAGCAAAAAACATTCCTGGAAATTAGACAGATATTAAGATCTTATATTTTTTTAAGCATGTTTGTGTGTGTGTGTGTGTGTGTGTGTGGTAGTGTGTGTATATCTGTGTAAGTGTGTGTGTGTGTGTGTGTGTGTGTGTGTGTGTGTGTGTAGTTGTTACGTTCCACAGGCAAGCACCAACAGGCAAGCTTGTGTCACTGTTGTGCTATGTGGTCTCAGAGAAAAATCAATATGCAAATGTTCCAGCTAAAAAAAAAATCTTCAGTACACTTTGATGCATTTACAAATAAAATCAAACATGTTGAATTTTCAGGTTAAGCTGGAGCAATAAGGTTAAACACTGGGGGAGAAAGTAAGGTATTCAACCCCAAGGACACTGTAGCAACCGATGCATAGTGGTGGTAACATTTTGCACAGGAACTGTTTTGTTTCTGTGGAATTGGAAAGAGGACGGAATAAAAATGGTGTAAAATTACTTGAAAAGTTTTCAGCACAACATCAATCAGGTTGAACGATGAACAGTGTTCCAACTGGACAATGATCTTAGTCTCACATCAAAGCTGGCTTATGAATGGCTAAATCATACCAGTGTGAAACATTTGGAATTGTATTCCCAAAGTGCTGACCTTGACTGTTCGTAAAAGTCTGTCCATGCCAGAAAACCAACAAATTGGTTGAACTCTTCTGATTCTGCCAAGAAACATTCTGACAGGAACATATTCCACCAAAATTTGGAAGAAGCTTCATGAGGATACTAAAAGTGTCGGACCGAGCTGAACAAAGCTAGAGGATATTTGACAAATATTTGAGGTCCACTAAATGAAAAAAGTGTTAGGAAACACCTCTTAGGTTGCCCCTGACTTTCAGTAATGGCAATCTCAATGCTTAGGCAGACCAAGACATACTGGCCAATGGCATACTTAGAACTTTGTGGAGACAGTTTGGAGAAGAAACACCAACATTATGCAGAAAGCCTTCCAAGAAGAGAGGAAGCTGCAAAGGTGGACCAGCTCCATATTAAAATCTATGAATTTGAATGCAATCTCATTCAAATCCCAGCTGGTAAATTGGTGATGAGTCCCAATACTTTTATCTACATAGTGTATGTGGTATGTATAATTTTGGCCCTGTTGTTTTCAGGAAACCTAAAACATATTTAAATGTGTACTAAAGATCTATGACTCTGCCTCCAAAAAAAGAAATCACTGAAAGACCAATGTCTGTTATAAGGCTGTGCAACATTTCAGTCACATTTGTAATAGGTGCCGTTTCTGCAAGTTAAAAATAATTCTAATTTGTTATTACCTTTACGAGGAATGTGGCTCCAATGTTCTCTAAGTGTAAAAAGCAAGGAGCATCTGTCGCACATTATGTCTGCATGCTCCAAAATGATTGGTTTTCCATTCTGGACATGGGTTGCATCACATAAAAAACAAACACTAAAGAAAAACATCCTATTATTAATGACCCCTTTCATGTACTCCACTCTGCCTTTGAGTTGTTGCCCTTGGGTGATCATTATCACTGCCCCAGACATTGGACTGTTTAATGGAAGGGGAATTTTGTGCCTGAGGCCATCATTCTTGTGGAGCCATGTTCCTACTACATATATCTATTTCTGTTGTTTATTTATCACTTTATTTCTTTGCTGCTTATAATACGTATATTACCATGTTGTTTATATGCTCAGAGTTGCATTATTTGTTTTTAAATCTTCATCAATAAAACTAAACCACTGTGAAATGCATTCAACATGGAGTTTTCTGAATCTCACCAAGGGAAGAACAGTACTTTCATTCAGTATTTTTGCATTCTTCATTGTGTTTGCTAATTTCTGTGACAGCCTTGGGGGTGTGCTCTCTTCCCTGTGCACTCAGCTGGCCAGGGATGAAATAATAATGATCATTAGGTGGTTTGTGTTTCTGTTATATGTATAAAAACCTGTTTTGTGTTTCAAATCTTTGTCAATCACATTATCCTTGGTTTGAGTTTGTTTGGGTTCATCTGGGTTTTGTGTTGTCTGGCCACTGTGTCTTTTACCTTGTATCATGCATGTGTTCCTCCTGCCTGAGCAACCCTGCCAGTATGTGACAGACTTACTCCATTACTCTGTCACTTCCATTACTCTGTCACTTCCATTACTCTCTTTTATTTTCCAAAATACAAAATAAAAGGGAGAAAACACAAAACCCAGATGAACCCAAACAAACTCAAACCAGGGAGAAACACAAACCTGTTTTTTTTAATACATAGAATATAAACACAAAATACCTGATAATCATTATTATTTCATCCCTAGCCACAATTAAATGTCATGCTAAATAAAACTGTTATTTAAACCCTGTCACTTATTCGAGCCAACAAGATATTATTTCATATTTTTCAGTGATTAAATGAACAATATTTTACATTTAGAATCAAAATCAGGATTAGAAAACTTTTTTGTTCCTGGAGGAAATTGTGACACAGAGACACACTAGATTCAACATATAGTATAAGTCAAAATAAAATTCAAAATAAAACTCTACAAAAACGTTCTACCAAATACGCTATGCTACGTTCAAATTCGTTAAAGGCTACATCCTTTTTTTATCCAGATGTAAAGGTTCTAGCTTTCTCATTTGTCTTCCTAAACTAAATGAGTTTAACCACGGTTACAGAGGAAGCAGCTGGAGGATCTCTATCAAATAAACATTCCATCCTGGCATGCAAACAGCAGAAAATCCATAATGCACACCTTTCCAAGTTTGGTTCATTTTAAGTTTAAAGCCTCTTTGAATCACCAGGCTCAAATGCAAATCACAGTCTGAGTCATTCAGACCAGGGCAGAGTTCAAGTCAAAGTCAGATGGCAAAGTCAAGTACTTTTGTCAAGTCCAGTCTCAAGTCATTGAATTTGTCATAAGTCCAAGTCATTATCATTAACAATTATTAACCTCTGGGGGACCTGAGTTATTAGCACCGAAGTACTAATGACAGACATAAGTACAGAAGTGAGGGAGGCAGGAGGCAGGAGGCAGATGTACTAAGCATGGAAACAAGAGAAGATGTTCTTAAACACATTGGTATATTTTCAATGATTGAGATTGTTTCCTCCTCCAACAACATTGTGGAATGTTCCATGTATTATAAATGTGATATTTCACATTTGTCACATCCCAGGTCAACAGCTGCTAGAGGTCGCTGCTGCCCAGGAATAAAAGATTCTTCATCCCTGGCCAGGGAGGTCGGTAAGAGTTCTCGGCTGGCCAGGGATAAAGTACACATCGGTAACATGTGTTTTGAGGTTAATTTTGTGCTTAAATAACCTGTTTTGAGTTTGGTAGTTTGTGGGACATCTAACACAGTAGAGCTGAGTTGTGTATTCAGTTTTCTGTTTTGGGCCCTAAAGTTGGTTTGTGTTCTCTGTTTAAAATAAAGAAAGAAAAGGAAAGAATGTCTGTGTGCTCCTGTGCCTCCCTATGAATGCATGAGTCTTTGTTAGGGAACCATGTGGAACTGGTGTTGATAGAACTACACTATACGAACTAAAGTACTGGGATGCCAGACCATTACACCAACATAGACTAATTAGATTGCATTCAAAAACCAGTGTTGGGCAGGTACCTTTAAAAAAGTAATTTGTTATAGTTACTAGTTACTTCTCACAAATAATAACTATGTTAGTAACTGAGTTACATCATTAGAAAAGTAACTAATTACCAGGCAAATATTTATTGCGTTACTATAAAAAAAATCTAATTTAAAATAACTATAAAATAAATATAAAACATTGTACACTAATCACCAACACAGAGATACGCTTTTCTCCTGGGAATAAGCTGCATGTCACATAAACATTTTTGCCTTTTACCTCAGTGAGGGAAAAGTAGCGCTTAAACTTCCAGTTTACAGAAGCTGCCTTTGACTGACCGTGTGTGTGAACACCCGCACTACTCTACCTCTGATTGGCTAACCATGGAAATTTACAAAATCTAAGCCAATCATCGCATTCTCAGTTACACCATGTGTACAGACACACCAATCATCATCACTGGTTATGAGTTCCGCCCCACCCCTGAACACACACACACACATCAGTACGGTCTGAACCTTGTAGAATGTGGTGGGGGGTGGTAGTAGTTTGGTCTAAACCTTGTAGAATGTGGTACCCAACCTATATTTTGTCAGGAATTGGTTTAATATCAGAAACTATTGTCACTAAAGATATCAGTTTTTGTTTTTCCGGTACCACATTACCCACGGCCCGGTACTGGTCCACGGACCGGTGGTTGGGGACCCCTGTATTAGAGCATTTATGAGGTCAGACACTGATGTTGGATGAGAAGGTCTGGCTCACAATCTCCGTTCCATTTCATCCCAAATGTGTTGGATGGGGTTGAGGTCAGGGCTCTGTGAATTCAAGCTCTTCCAAACTGAACTCATCCAGCCATGTCTTTATGGAGCTCGCTTTGTGTACTGGGACACAGTCATGCTGGAATAGAAAAGGACCTTCCCCACACTGTGTCCACAAAGTTGGACAAATGACATTGTCCAAAATATCTTGGTGTGGTGATGCATGAAGTTCAAGCCCTTCACTAGATGTAAGAGTTACCCTGAATTCAATAATTAAGAGGTACGTCCCAATACTTCTATCCATGAAGTGTAGGTTGGCTACAGTAGTGCCACAGCTCAATTTTTCCTTTTCAGCTTTCCAAATTGTTACTGACGAGGATGAGGTGTGATAGGAATGACTAGAAATGATCTCGCCCCGATAAGCTTTGACAACAAGAAGATTTTGGCCTACAAGGAGCACCTTAATAAGATTTTAAATAGTCATAAAACAGCAGTAGGTTTATTTGTCTTTCTCTTATCACAGCAAGGCAGGCAGATTCCTTTTGTCTAGCTGAGGAGACAGGTGAGATGGTTATCTTTCAGAGCAAACATGAATTCACTGTGAAGTGCATAGATGGAGAATCATGATACCTTATCATCCACTTTTGTTAGCTGCTTCTGTGGAACAGATGTGAGGAGGACATGAGGTGCATTGATATGCTCTGCTTACTGTCATGTATCGGCTGTGGTAGTATTATGGCTGAGGGGGGTTTTCGTTTGTGGGTGTTGGTTTTCGTTTCACTCTGCTCCCCTTTCCATCTGTTCTAACAGGTCCCACCCTCATCATTTGTCAGTAATTAAAAGGATTTGTTGGTGAATGCCTTTGACTTCTTATGAATTTTAAAGGGCTCTGACCATTTTAAAGACCTCCCTAAAAAAAGGATAGATGCATCTTGTTAACATTGGGGGTTTTGGGTGAAACACAATACATCTAAACCTGTAGGTGGCCTCTAAAAACAAAAAGGGTTTCATTTGACTTCAGAAACATCAGACACACTATATGGACAAAAGTATTAGGACACCGGACCTTTACACAAACAAGGACTTTAATGACATTTCATTCAAATACATAGACTTTAATATGGAGATGGTCCCCTCACTGCAGTTTCTACTCTTTTTGGAAGGCTTTCCTCAAGATTTTGGTTATTGTCAAGTTCTTGTCAAAGTCCAGTTCATTTTCGACATTGACAAAGGCCAAAAAATAACAAATATAGGGTATCAATGGAAATGCATTGAAGGGAAATCATAACACAGAAAAGACATTTTTAAAGTTTTAACCAAAGAATTTAATGGCTTATGTAAATGTTGTTACTGTTTTAAACATAATATTTAAACAATAAATCTTCCCTATATGAACAGTCTACACAGTTCCTACATGGAAGATTTATTGTTTTTGTGATGTCACTTATGCCAATGCATTTACATCCTGTTCAGTCTACAGTAACTTTGCCCCACTTATTCACATTGAAACTAAAAGAAGGTTTTCAGCTCACACGGACATAAAATAGAGTCTGAACAGATTCTGAACATATATGCACATGTATGGCATTATACAGATACTTTTTATCCAGAGCAAATTCCATTCTCTGTCCACAGGGGACAGTCTCCTTGGAGGATCTTGGGATAAAGATCTTGCTCAGGAACTCAGTTGTGGTATCATAAAGGTAGGATTTGAATCCACAACCTCTTGGTCCAGAGGCAAGTCTCCTACCCACTAGGCCACAACCACCCCATCACTTGCATATATCAGTCTTAAAGGTACAGTGACAACACAAATCTGTAGGGATACCGAGGCTGGAGAATGGCCATATAAGCATGGATTATGGCTGCTTTCCATGCATAAATCAACAAAAGCATCATAAACACACATAAAAATGGAAATGTGTGATATGGGCCCTTCTATGGCAGGCAATACCTGCATTTATTTGGAAGACTGTGTCTAGCATTATATAATTGTTTCCGACATGTAAATACTGGACAACAAACACAAATGCATTGCAATGCTCACGCGCGCACGCACACACACACACACACACGCACACACACACACACACACACACACACACACACACACAAATGGACTTGGAATGCAAGCTGCCAAATGAGGCATCTCCTGTCAATTTTTATGAGAAAAACAGGGTGAGATTTGCAGATGCTGGAATTTGCATTCATTGCTGACATTTCATACCGTCTGGCAAAAGCAACAAACAACCCCACAAAATTGAAGCTTTCCTCTCGCATATGCACACTGTTCTGGATAAAAATCCAATCAAATATGGTTAACATTTTATTATTTTTTGGTAACCTTTTTTTTAATGAGACAGTAAAAGAACTGTGTATGAACGGGAGAAAGAGAGAAAAGGTGAGAAAGAGAAAGAGAGGGGGAGAGAGAGAGAGGGAAAGAGAGAAAAACAGAGAAAAAGTGAGAATGAGAAAAAGTGAAAAAGAGAAAGAGAGAAAGTGAGTGAGAGAGAGAGAGAGAGAGAGAGAGAGAGAGAGAGAGAGAGAGAGAGAGAGAGAGAGAGAGAGAGAGAGA
>JBBMFX010000037.1:15693065-15707487 GCA_037832545.1 Rhabdalestes septentrionalis | reverse complement strand
ACACACACACACACACACACACACACACACACACACACACACACACACACACACACACACACACACACACCAGAAATAGAGAGATGGTTGAGAGAGACGGTGCACACATGAAAACCGCTTCAGTGTTCTCAGTTATAGTAATGCGCATTTTATTGTCAGTAACGGTAACGGCGTTGTAACAGGGTAACAGTAACTGGTTTGATTACTCGTTACTGAAAAAAGTATCGTCGTTAGTAACGGCGTTTATTTATAGCGCCGTTATTCCCATCACTGCCAGACACATATATTGTCCCTGCCCAGGACTGGAAATACCTCCGACTTTCCTCCAAACTTGCTCAAAGTTCATTCTCTCATTTTTATTTTCTTCTTCACATCTTCAAGCTCCATGTTGCACTTTAAGCTTTGCACAGTACAGCACAGCAGGACCGGTATAATGTGGCCAGTGGCAGGAGCTGGAGCGCTGCCGGGCATGACACGCAACAATTTAACTTTGCTAAAATATTCATATATTTATAAATTTGGCATAGCTCCTCAACCAAATAATCTAATCAAGTAATGATTAAAAAAATCAAATGCTTGATCATGGCCTGACCCGGCCCGGCCCGAGGACAGCGGCAGGAAATATCAGGTCGGGTTCGAACAGAGAATCTAAACTCTACTTCACATGACATTTTTTATTATATGCGCTGCTAGCGTGTGCGCGCATTGTTAACTCTTCCATATTCCAAAGCATCAGGCGTCCATATGATAGCCTTTGAAAAATGCGCGAATGATTACTAAACAGGTTTTTCTGGTCAGTGGCGAAATGACTTTCACTTCTCATAAAATAGCAAATTTGCGCTATGTGCCTCGCCACACCCCTTCTTTTCAGTGACACGCCCAACACAGTGCCATCTGCCATCTTGACAACGTACATTTCTGCCGGAAAAAAGAATGATGCGCTCGCACAAAATAACAACAATGGGTTGCGCAAGTCGCAAAAGCACGGTGCGCCATGTGCATTATCGGGCGCTATAACTTAATCAAGTAACTTTACAGTTCACAGAAGTTAATGTCAAATTTCAGTAAAAGTTAAGGCATTAACATTTTATGAAAAGTCATTTGGGACCATTTCTATTGGCCGGTTCATGATAAAATTTTGTTCAGTGTTTTGTTCAAGATGTTCAGTAACTCCAGTATTTTCTGCTACCTGGCAGACACAACTCTGCAGCCAGATTTTGCTTCTACATGCTGTATCCCACCAAATGTGTACATACACATGTGCTGACATTCGGGACGTATGGTCTATTTAATGAAATTCTGAATTTGTATTTCATTTTGGTGTTGGCAGTTGGTTGTGAAAACACAAATCTGCCAAAGTCTGCCAAAATTAGGAACATCAATCATCAATGGATGGTTTGAAGACTACAGGAAGATGAAAGGCATCTGAACACAAAAGGTGTAGAAATCAAGGCCACTAAAGAACAACTCTAACAAAATGTTTGGAGGTTTCTCACTGTCTATTCTTAGCCTAAGACAAATCTTTAAAAAGGAAAAATCGTACTAAACAGAATGTTGTAGCGACTGTGGCAAACTAAGGTTTATGGACACCACAAGTCACTGTAACAACCCCTGCTGCTACCTAACTTGAGTGTGAAGTCTTCATATGATTTGATTAGAGAGGCACAATGACATGTGACAGCCTTTGCTGTAACTGTTGTTTCACAACACGGAAAGACAAGATACAAAAATCATTTATGACCATGATTTAATATAACATGCACTACTAGTCAATAGTTTGGACACACCTTCTCATTCAACGGTTTCCTCTATTTTTATTATTGGCCAAATTGTACATTAATACTGAAAACATCACCTATTGCTCTGATGTCATCTTTGCACACTCTTGGCATTTTTTCAATCAGATGAATGAAGTTTCGACCTGGAATGGTGTTTAATTAACTGGTGTTCTCCATCTAGAGTTCATCAGTGGAATTTCATTCCTTATTTATGTGTTTGGTATCATCAGTTGTGATGGTCGGGTTGATACAGTTAGTGATCCTGTTCCACTACAGTTCTACTCCACATTATGGCAATGAACACTTAAATAAGTAAAAAGAAACAACAGTCTATCATTACATTATTACAAAACATATTCTGGTTTATTCAACTCTTTTTTTGTTTACTGCATAGTTCCATGAAAAAAATAAAAAATGTGTCCAAACCTTTGACTGGTACTGTATATTCAAACTGCAGAATGTCATGTATTCAAAAGGCTTTCCGGCAAACTCAATTCTTCAATATGTATTAGAAGACTTCGATATGTGTCAATATGTGGGCTTTGTGTAACATCTAAATTATGAATTGAGTGAACTACTCCATGGGATGTGTAGTAGCAGAAGAAGAGTACAAAGGTAAAATAACAACAAAAAAAAGCTGTAGGTCAATAACACAGTTGAGTGCTCGCCCCCTACAAAATCCTGTAAGAAACACCAATTGTTTCTCCTCCGAAGCCTTTTCTTTATGGCGCAGTAAATAAATCTTTGAGTCAACAATAGAGAGTGAGCTGTTTGCTCCTCTGACCTGCTGAGCGAATGTGAATTTGGACTTGTTAATTGGGATGCGTTGTACATAGAATTATTAGAAGAAGCTGTGACACGAGCTCAATGCTAAATGAGATGTATTGACGTCAAACAAGGCTCTAAAAGGCAGAAACAGTCACACTGTCAGATGTGTTCTCAAATTAGACACAGACGGATAGAAACAAGATGTTGTGCTTCAGACCAGTGCTCCTCCCCACAGGTATATCGAGTATTCCAAGAGCTTAAGAAACACCACGCTACAACACAGAGAATATCAAGGCAGGCACGAATTACCAAAAAAAAAAACACCCTCCTTTCTCATTACATAACACACTTCTGTGAATTTCTCAGAAACTGTGGCTGGAGGGCTGGGGTCTTCCAAAAAAAAAAAATAATGGTTTGGAAAATGTAAGAAAGAAAATATTCAAAGAATAGTGGAGGTTCAGCAGCTCAGGGAATGCCCCCTGGTGTTGGATTTAAAGGAATAGTTCATTAAAAACAATCCAAATGCTCACCGTTTTCCTCCTCAAACCCGAATGTGGCCGATCAGCCAGAACACGCATGGCGTGTTTGGCTTCTTTAGTTTCCCACTGGAGCTGAAAAAGGCTAATAAAACAGCCTATTTTAGATGACACATGACCTTTTAGCTAAATGGAGTATATGGTTCCACTGCAAAAGCAAGCTTCACATGCCAGACATCTTTGGTGGCTCGATTACATTTGGGGTGTTGGAAAAGTGTGCAAATTAGATTTTTCACCTAACCATTCCTTTAACATGAACAACATGTACACCTATATGGTTCTGAAGACTGATCTCATGGAGGCGGGAGACATGGCGTGTGGACTAGAATGCATAGAACTTAGCACTTGGAAATAATTGGCCTCAATTTGCTATATTTCTGTTGAATTTTTCAAGGAAATATTGTTGCCTCTATGGGAGTCCATAAATTTAAGGATAAGTACCTAAAACATTATGAGCTTTATTGATATCAGTGTAAATTAATTGTAGTTTATATCATTTATACATCAAAAATAGCAGTGAACATATTTTTTACTATTTAAAAAAGTACAAATGTATGAAATAGAAGTTATGAAATGCCGTAGATAATAGTTCTCTCAGCAACAGCGATTGTAGGTTACTGTCCTTATTACATGGTCTTATATTCTGCTGTTGTTTTATTTTTTTTGTCCTGTTTTGCAATAGATAATCTCTCGCCACCATCCCCTGAGCTGCTAGCACAACACTAGAGGTATTTAGAGTTCCCATCCCATTTTAGAACATGGAATTAAGAACAGTAGGTGTTCCATAACCAGCATTAGACAAATTTAGAGTCACAGGAAATTTTCAATAACTGCACTGATAGGGATGAGGGATAATCCATGCTTGGAATATGATTAATGCCAGCAACCTTTCCACAGAAAGGTGAACTGACAGTCATTGTGTTGATCGTATGTGTGATCGTTATGGGGATTACTGACCTTGTTTGGCTTGCAGTACCGCTCGACTGCAGCTGGCTCTCTAAAACAAAGAGGAAAACTGCAAGGAAAGAGAATTAAAGAGTTAAAGTCAAAACCCTTTGTTTAAAACAGTACTGCTTATTACTCATTGTAGTTAAAACACAATGTTACACACAAATTATTAATATTAGTGATCCTGTTATTATTTGAGTTCATTTAAGTGGTTTTATTTCATTCTTACCAAACATAGCAAAGCATTAGAACATGTGCTTGGTAGCAATACTGCATGTCAGTTTGTTTTTAAAACCCAGGAGAAAAATATGGTAATTTCCCTTAACATCACCACTTGGTAATTTATTGATCTACCTGTATATTAAAAATATAATTCAAACAATGAAATATGGGGGAACAGCATACAGAAAAAAAACTGCAGATGGCCTGGATGGTTATTTTTACATTTTCACGAAGATATAAGACAAATCTGTCAATTGAATATGTTTTGTGCTTGACTTGCCTCAAATATTAGGTTTAAGGGACTATTATGGCAGTTTCCCAATCCCATTACAGATGTTTCCACACTATGCACATTTTTGTGGGACACCTGATTCAACTCATTAAGTCATTAAGCTCCTTGTTTGCTAGGTCAGCACAAAAAATGTGCAGATCATAAGGTCTGGGCTGGTGTTAGCAACCTCTAAATTACAAGTATAGTCTGATTGATGTTTAGCTCCTGTCCTAAAAGAACTGCAAGTTAATTAAAGTATACATCCTCTTTGGATAATTATCACAGAATCTTCTCTGTGTGCAATGAAAGAGAGGCATGAGAAAAGAAAAGAAATCTAGCATCACAGATCATGATAAAAGCAGGCCAGGATAGAAGGATATATACTAGCAAAAGCAGATGTTTGTACAGCTGCTGCCATTAGCTGGCGAGTTAATCTAGCTCGTTACAGAAATGTAAGCTTTGAGAAATTCACATTTAAAGTCAGGGTTCAGCATACTGTCAAAAACAAGAACCTGAACTGAAATAGTCAGTCTAGTGCTACCTTTTTACCTCTGAGAGCTATTTTTACAAAATGAAAATGGTAGAGAGCTACTCATTTTTGTATCGTGAAAATACTTTTCAGCCACTTATTTGTATGGTGACCTGCCGCGGTCATGGTTCCTGACCATCTCCCATCATGTGAATCTGAATCCGAATCCGAATCCAAATCTGAATCATCACCTTTGACTCATAACCTTGACTGTTTTATTGACAACTAATGGGCAAATAATGATTTGGTGTAAGAATGGGGCAGATATGGTTGGCTATACATGCAAGTTGGTTTTCCGAGTGACTTAGGGTGCGTTAACATATCGAGTCTTTTGCGAGCTCAAGTCCATTATTTCAAATGTAGATGTGCGGCAGCCGCGCTCATGATGGAAGCGACGCGCCGCAAGCGCACTGCGGGTCATGTGACAAGATTCAACCAATTAGCTTCCTTGCCTTTTCCGATGGCTTCACGGGAGAAGTTCTGTTTACTGATGCTTGGGCCAATTTTTTCCTAAAATATAATCCAGCTGGTCCTTGTTAAGTCTGAAATAGGCTTTGAACCTCCCATTGTCCAGACGGAGCTCCTGGATCAGTTGGTGAAATTCCTCGTGTTTTTTTTTCGTTTTTGAAGAATGGCGTGCACCCAAACACTATGGTGTTTTTTTTTTCTTTTCTGCGTAAATAAATAATGTAGCAGAGTCACAGCAAGTTTTTTGTTGGTGGAAATCCATTGCTGAAATTAATGGAGAGCAACGACAGACACTTCCGGAGCGCAAGCGCCCGAGCGCTTTTAGAAAGAAAGAGAAAGCGACATACCTCGCGTTTTCCATGCGTTTTTAGGCGCGATATGTGAACGCCCCCTAATAAAATTTGACTGGTCACGTTTTCAAATGTATGTAGATTCGTTAACCCTTCGGCGAGCTACTTGGAGAGGGGTTGCGAGCTACTGGTAGCTCGCGAGCGACGTGTTGGAGACCCCTGGTCTAGTGCACACTTAACTGTAGCCCAACTACTGGTCAACAGTCTCAGCAGAGGTTTTAAATAATAGATAATAAATAGCATTGATTATGGCAATGAGATTCTAAAGCGCTTTCTAATAAATACCAAACAGTTAGTTTTGAAGGCATGCCTCATTGCTAAGATCAATTAGACAAGCCAGCACTTTAATGTAGCCCTTTGTGACATCACAATTACGTGGATTAAGTAATATCAGCACATAATGCTATTTGAATCAATTATTCTGGGACTGAATTAACTGTATTTGATTGTTTTTGTTTCTGTTTTTGGCTTGTTTTGATAAAAGGTGTGCCATCACTTGTGATATTTTCAGCATGTTTTAGAATGTTTCTAGTGAGTGTCAGAGCAGTGCATTATTTGGAAAACTTATGGGAAGGAAATGGAGAGCCCGGCGGAGCTGTTTCACCTCCTATTTATTCCTTTTTTAGTTCCAGTATGACGCCTTAGCCTGGTCCCCACAGGGCCGATGAGGCTGTTGCAATTCCTCCTGCTAAAAATAACCCTCAGCATTTTGTGAATGAAACTCTAAAAATACAGCTTACATTCATCTGTCCCTCGCCCCCACCCTATCTCTCTGTCTCACCCCCTCCTTTCCTCTCTGCTTTCCTCTCGCTTTCCCCCCCAGAATAGTGCTCCGGTGCTGGATGGATGACACTGCATGCAGACATTGTATTAATTCTCAGGACTGGGGCTCTAAATGACAGTATATATTATCGCTTGATCTATAAAGAAACCTGGAAGACCTTGTCATGCTTATTAGTCCTCTAGGCCTTGAGAGGAAAGATGGGAGGAAATTTGTGAGTTTCCGATGTCAGCTTCCGTCTCTGCAGCACATGCTCGGATTCTAAATGGAGCGCACAAACAACCCCCCACCCCACCCCCACCCCCAACCATCACCACCACCACCTCAACAACACTGCACCCCTGCAGCTCTGTGATTGGATGATGTTAAACCAGACTCTCATTCACAACTCTTACCATGTCATTATCCACATCACAGCCCCTCGGATGTGTGTTTACACACTGAGGGGGGGTAGACAGTTCGTTAATTACCCTACCCATTTTTAAACTCGCTTCTATTGGGAAACCATTTTAAAGTGGGATTAATCCAAAAATCACATTTTTCTTGGATAATTACAAACACAACATCAAACAAACCATCCAGGTTGCTTAACGGTCGCGGGCACCATTAAGGCCTTTTGCACTAAGAGTGTTTACGCTTGACTCATTCAAGAGAATGCTGCTAAGATGGTTGGAATGTAAACATCCATTATCGGCCTGACCCCCGTCACACACTCGTGACTTCCCCACATAATTCACCCCACGCCGTGCCAGCAGCCCAGCGCGGCAGCCTGACAGCCAACCGTCACAATATTTACATTCTGCACCTCTGTCACATAAAAAAAGGGCCTGCAGACTCAACATGAGGACCTGCGGAAAGAGGGAGGGAGTGAGCGAGAGTGAGAGAGAGAGAAAAAGACAGAGAGCACGTCCTGAGAAAGGAAAACAATTCTTTCCAGACTGGTCATCACTCAGAGGCAAGCAGAATGTCATGATATCATAAAAGCAAGATGTCCGGAATGCAAGGCATCCCCTAAATGAGAACACTTCATTTTAGGTCATTGCATGGCCTTTGTTTTTTTTTTTTCCTTTTTATGCGCCTCATACCTTACGTGGTTCTGCATTAGCTTTTACAGAAAGCAGCAATCACTCAAAGGGTAAAGTCAAAGACATTCAAGCAACACGCTCTAATATGGTAAACTGCTGCAGTGGTACACTTTGTTCTGCTAGAAAGGAAACCTGAAAAGGGCACACACACCCAACCCTTGAAAGTGAGCTGTAGACGTAAAGCTCGAAGTGGTGACGCCTTTTAGGGGGACGCCTATTGCATTTAAAATATTCCTAATCCAGTTTTAATGTCAATATTGATTTGCTAGTATTATATTTATGAAAATCTTTAATAGAAGGAAAACAGTTTTCACATATTGTTAGATTATAGCCTTAATATACAAACAAATCGTTGCTTTTATGCAGCTGAGAAAGTTTCACTGAAATATTCTCTAATTAGTTTTAGCTTCTTAAGAAGGAGTTTAATTTTCAGAATTATGAATCTTGTCTGGTGCATACCTGGAATTCCTATCTGACGAAATGTTAAACAAAATCCACAAGACAATTACCATTGCAAGGAGATCTTAAAACAGATTATTATTCATTATTAATAGGATTCCACAAATATGTTACATATTCATGGAAATCCTTCATTTCAACATTTCTGATGAGGTCATGGATCACATGGAGTGTTAGTATTTGCTAAGGCCAGTAGGTTGTTCAAGGGTTAGCTCGGTCCTCTCCTCATGTAGAGCAAAGATGTAAGGTGTGGGATGAGTAATGTGGTGAGTAAGAGCACAGGAATCTAAGACAAAATATAATATTTAAGTTATGGCAAAGCAGGGGAGCAAATTCCTAAAATACCACGAATTCTTTGCTCCCTGAAATGGCACTGGCGGGGACAGACAAAAATGGCTGACACACAAATCACATCACTAAAAATATTTCACAGTTTACATTTCTTTTTGTATTTATGACTCGCAGACTGAGAATCTCAAACTTTGATGGAACATGAGAAGTCGTTTGCATAAACTGCAAAGGCCAGAACGACACGTTTTGGAATTGCTGTGTCTGGATACAAATCATGCAAGATCCTGTGGGTGGTGGAACCAAAGTGGAAAATGTAAGCAAAAGAATCTAGACATGAATTGTGGTGTAATGGAATATGACTATATTCTCTGTGCTGAAGGATTGGGAGCAGTTACCTCACTACATTAAAAAGATAGACTTAGCAGTTGCTGAAAATACATTTGTACTCTGCCTTTCTAACAGGCCTTGTAAATTTACACATTGACTATCCCATCTGGTCTGAACATCCGTGGCACAAATCGCTGAAATAGTTCAAGTCTATGATAGGAAGGTGTTAAAACGCAGTGCATCTCAGTTTGCTGGGTAAGCAGCTGTGTAGGCACACACTGGTCTGAGCCAGTGCTAACCCCTATATAGTGCTCACAGTATCTACTATGGGAACTTGAGAATCAGAATTATACTATTTGAGTAGTGGAAGAAGTTGGCTTGGCCTTATGAATCACATTATCTTTTACATCATGTGAACGATCAGTTGCATCACATATCTGGAAGAGATAACCAGGTTGCACTTTAAAAATGTACCCTGCCACACTGCAAAACCTATTCAGGAATGGTAGAACATGATAACAAGTTGATTTAGCCTCCATGTTTCCCAGATCTGATTTATTTACTTTACAAACTGAATTTGTCCCAGAGGAAACTACATAAGTCCCCTGCATTTAACCCAGTCACCTGAAGGAAGCATTGGGCTCCCGGGGAGCAGTGTTTAGGGACCTCAATGGCAATATCAACAGTCCTGGGATTCAAACCCACTACCTTCCTATTGCTGGGTCAACGAACCACCAGGTCACCAGCTGTCCTGTGGCATCCAAGCCTCTACAGCTCAGAGCTGTTTTGATGGCACGAGTGGGTCCCCTAGTCTTATGCAGGTGGTTTTAAATGATATACTTTTACCGGTCGTTACGAGATGGAATGTTGTTTGTGCACTGTTCAGTAAAAAAGCATAAGCAAAATAAATTGTGTGTTACCGATATGTGAGACACATGCAGCTTGTACAAGTACAAAAAAGATTTTCTTTCTAAAACTAGAGCATGCGGCTTTTAATAAGGTGCACTCTGTAGTCCGTAATTTACTGCAATTCTTATATTTGGTTTACACACCTGACTGACCAGAAATATATCTGTGAGCTTGAACAAGTTATTAAGTAATAGTGCAATTTCTGTTGCTGCTGTGGCAGGTATTTGCAGAATAATTACTACAGTGATTCATGGCCTGGAATGGATGCCAAGGAGGCGAGTGGGCCTTTGTGAGAGAGTGTGCTGGTGTGAATGAGTTTTGGTTTCCGTGAGTGACTTTGAAGAAAAAAAAACTAAAAACAACTGCACACACACGCAGGGAGGTTCGAAATTGAAAAGTGAAGCCGGCAAAATAGACGGCACCCTCTGGGAGGGGGGCTGAGCCCGGTGCCAAACATACACTGCTAGCTCAGCATGTAAGAGAGAGAGAGAGGGAGAGAGAGAGAAAGACAGAGAAAGAGAGAGAGGCAGAGATTCAGGCACACAGGCAGAAAGAACCTCTGCCAAGTCCACCACACTGGGAGACTGCCGACTAGAGCCTATGGAAGTAGAGGGAGTAAGTGCAGGGACTTAGAAGTCAGCCAAAACTTGGGAAAATCTACTGTAAACCTAAGAGAGATGGAGGGGATGATAAGATTTTTAAAATGTCAGTGCTTTTTGAGGATGATGATGTACAAATATGCATAATCATATTTACCGCGTGGGTCCCACTGAACGGATCGATCTGTTGCAGGGGCCTTGCAGCATATTTTCCGCCCTGCACCTGTATGTCCTTTTTCTCTGGAAGCCTGATCAGGTTATCCACACCTAAACACAATCTACCAAATACGAACTGGATTCAAATGTACATAATCGATAGTGAGGAAATGAACCTGTCCTGTTGATTTAGTAGGATACAGCAGTCCATCACACATTCAAGTCAAGTCAAAGTCATCTCAGCTATTTACGGTGAGACAAGGCGGCTTTGCTTGAGATTTTGAAAACTATAATCTATAAATATGAACTCTGAACTAGAAGTTACAATATGCAGTTTGGTACAATGGTACAATTTTTCAACATCTGAAACATTGTGGTACAGATACGTTTTAACATCCAACAGTTACACACACTGGCAGTCAGGTGGTAAGCATCAGTAATGGCATGTAATTGTGTGCTTGCGGAAGATCAGCAAAACAACAGACGCAGTTCAAAATAAATAAATTCACTGTCAATCTATGGATAATACATTCACTTTTGTTTGATGGTTGACTTTGTAGGCTACATACAAATCTAGCTATATCCGGCCAAATGGCTGACATGATGAAATCAATGTGCAATTACTCTAGATTTGATTGAAAACAGTGTAATTTAGAATGACCTTAAAATGATATTTATCAGGCCTCTGCTCCACATAGCAGATCGGACAAGAAGTTACCACAATTATACTTAATTGGAATGAGCACTTTCCGTTAACATCAACATGCAATATTGCTTTTAACAATAATCATAAAACAAGCAGTTCTTAGTTTTAGTTCTTGTTTTTTTGTTAGAAGTTTTTACCTATAGTATCCAGGATCTAAAACTACATTATTAAAACCATAAATTTAACTTGATTTGCTTGCCGCCTCAGATAATTAATAGCTCTTTTTTCTCTCTTTGGTTTTGTCTGGTCATTTTTACAACACTACCTAGTGCAGAATAGCAGTCCTTAGGAAGCCTTGTTCCATTTACCTTATTGATATTGACTTTATAAGCCATTTAACTTTATTACTACTAACTTAAATATGATCCGATCCCACCATACAAAGATATATTTAGAAAATATATCACAATCTCTCTGGAACTGTGTTTTTGTCTGGTTATTTTATAACAAACCTCTAGCACAGAATAACAGTCCCCAGGGGTCATTAGGCCATTTACTTTATTGATAAAGACTTTATAAGCCATTCAGCTTTATTCAACTTAAATATTACCCAACCCTGCCATACTGTGGTATAAATACATGGACGTCTAATCCAAATAGAGTTAAGATGGCTTGAGTGCTAAACAGATACAGATAGTGCTACTTTACACCCTCAGTTCCTTCCTGAATTAGTAAGCATTCAGAACCTTCAGCAGCTCAGCGGATATCCCATCAGCCTTTGAAAACCCAAGTGTTTCTGACCATTGTTCCATTTCCTCCTCCTGCGCTCTGCTAGGATCACTCTGATTATTCTCTGAGCTTTTTACTTCCATCACAAAAAAGCCAATCACCCAGAGCTGCGTTCTGTGCTCTATTCACTCCAATTCTACCACTCGCCAAGGTCATTGGAGAAACTACCCAAAGAAGAGGCTCACCGAGTGCTTTTAGCGCCAAACTCCGCGACCTCTGGCTTTTGAATCAGCGAGCCCATGGTGCGGTCAGTGATACATTTACATAAGAAATGTTCAGCTGTGCCAACATCTACCCTGTGACCTCCAGCAAGGAACCATAAATCATGCCCTTGTAGAGTTTGTTGCCCACCGAACATGCTGAGAAAGCGAGAGAGAGAGAGAGATAAAAAGTGAATAATGCGTGTACTGATGCTTGTAGAGGCTGGTTTCGATTCACCCTTCATCACTGATCTCTGACCTTATGCTGAAAATAAAAACAGATAGCTGAAAACGAGACTTTAAGTGTGTTTTTCTTTATTTTCTTCATGTTCACATTCACCAGAGTTAGACATAAAGTCTAGGCAGCATGTAGCTATATACAGCACTGTGTAAAAATCTTAGACCCCTGTGAAAATTATACTTAAAACACGTTTACTACTGGAAACTAGTGTTAAGTTAGTGTTAAAACATTAATATTACAATAAATACAATTAACATTATTACAGTAAAGAGTGGTTTTATGTGTGGCAAATTGTTCTCCTAACCATTTCCAGACTTCTTTCCTCATGGAAGTCCAATATTAATTTTAGCTAGAGTCAAATACCTGGTTTGGCTGGTTTTACTTCATTAGATTAAATTAGGAGCTGCTTCTGAAATTTTATAAATCCACACAATGACTGGAGGCAATGAACAGGAATATGAAACCAAACCTGTGTTCTTCGAACCAGCTTACAAAATATCAACTCCTATCAAGAAAAAAGAAAATCTTTTTACTGCTTTTTTGCTCGTTTGAGTTTATTCTAATATTAACTTGTGTTTTTGCAGGCAGAAAGACTTTTGCACAGAACTGTATGTGTACACAATAACTTAATATCTATAGAAAAAGCAGTTTCTGCCATTTAGGATATTAATAGGTACAAAAAACTAAATATTCTAAACATTTGACTCACAACATACTATTTTAGAACAAGTAAAATAATATTGAACCATCACATTTGACTTTGGCTTTTGGACTGTGGATGTGTTTTTAAGAAGCCTAAGCAGAGTTTTTTGTCCTCCTTAAGCAGCCCATGGTTGGTTATTGGTTATTAGTAATAATAACTGTGTATTTTACAAAATGTTGTATTTTGTTCCCCCATGTGTTACAAGTTAAGTTTTTCTACCAGCAAGAACATCATTCAAGTATCTAAAGATACATACAACTGAAACTTCTGTTTTAATAAAGGGAGCGTTTGGACAGAAATGCTTAAGTAAAGTCTAATTCTAACCCTACAGCAAGTCCCAATCCTAATCACTTGCTCACTTTCTATAATTTAGAATCCCCAGTTCACCTGACATGCATGTCTTTAAACTAGAGGCACCGGAGAAAACCAACACCACAACAAGGAGAATATGCATACCCTACACACACAAGGCCAGGACCCATAGGGACTCCCAATCCTAATCATCACAGAAATTGGTGAAATGCCATGATTGTATTATTTTTTGGAAAGGGCATTGTGTTATTTTTAGAAATGGCACTGTGTAAATGTTAGGAAGGGTATAACGTTATTTTTAGAAAGGGCATTGTGTAAATGTTAGGTAGGGTATATTATTCTTTATAGAAAGTGCATTGTGTAAATGTTAGGAAGGGTATACTGTTATTTTTCAAAAGAGCACTGTTTAAATGGTAGGTAGGGTAAAATGTTATTTTCCAAAAGGGTATTGTGTTATTTTTAGAAAGCGCACTGGGTTATTTTTAGAAAGGGCATTGTGTTATACGTGTGTGTAGAAATGCTAAGCTAGTGCCTAACTCATGGCCATGCACACTTATTGAATAGGAGACTGTGATGGCCAAACTCTAGATGTAAAAGGCCTGGAAAAAGCTGAAGCTTTCAATGCCCTGTTTATTCTACCTTTCCACACTAGAACGCAAAAAAGGGTTACTGTGTTTCCTCTGCTCAACCTCCACAGAAATGAACCTTTCCAAAAATGATTCCCAAATATACAGCAGCAAGTGTGGCTAGAGCTATTTTAGCATTATAAATGATGGCTTAGGCATGAAGCATAATGGATTGCAGTTACACTCCGATCTTACACAATGGTCAATAAGTTATGCTTAGTTTAAGACACTGGTTTATATTCCATGACTTAAGTATAAATATCAATATCTCAAAGATGTCAACAACCACTCAGCCACTTTAAAAGGATTACTTTCTTACTCCGTCCCTCCCTCTCTCTCTCTCTCTCTCTCTCTCTCTCTCTCTCTCTCTCCCTCTTTCCCTCTCCGCTCTCTCTGCATTCTTCCAAGCTAGTCAGAATCCCTAGTAT
>JBBMFX010000037.1:15672606-15682836 GCA_037832545.1 Rhabdalestes septentrionalis | reverse complement strand
TATATATATGCACACACAGCCTGATATCACACACTCCTTCAGGGAGTTAAGTTTAGGCATGGATGTTTGGTGGTGGTGGTGGTTGTAGGAGTGAATATCATGCCTTGGCTCTTGTCTGGGCAAAGACACAACGAACATTCCGTCCACTCTGTATCCAGAAGTCCTCTTGTCCCTCGGCCCTCTGAGAGAATGGGGGCATGTTAATATGATCAGAAAGCCATCGGTGTGAATAATGAAGTGGAGGAATCAGAGAGACACAGTTCATCATCTGGAAATAGTTCGTCTATAAAAAGAGTGTGTGACTCACAGGCTGTGTGTGTTATGTCAGCTATTTCTCTGCCTCCTGACATCGCTACAGACCATGGGCTGCACCCCGATTTCAGAGTGTGTGTAATTGCTATGGGGCTATAAATAGAGAATGGGGTGTGCATTGGTGAATCTCCTCCTCCTCTTTCTCACAGTCCTAATCAAAAACACATAGGCACACACACACACACACACACACACAGCCCCATATGTACCCTCTGTCTCCTGCATTTTAATTGTCTCGCTGTTTGAAGTAACTCAAAGTGAATATGTGATTTGTCAATCGATTTTTTTCCCTCTCGGGCTATGAATAACAGGCTTAAATTATTGATGTGCTGACGTCAGCAATCCGCTTGAATGTTGTATGTGGTGCAGACCTCTTTCTCCAGGCTGACTCTCTCTCTCTCTCTTCCCCCACCCTTCATTGCACTCTTCCGACTTCCATCCTCTTTTTCTTACATTCACACTCACACACCTGTCAAGAGATAACGAAAGAACACAGGAAGGGGATGAGAGTGAGAACAAAGAGATGAGGAGAGAGTGAGATGGAAAGGAGGATAAGAACAGAAAAGAAGAGTGAGTGGATGAGATGCAGAGGGGAAAAAAGAGAAATAGGGTGAAAAGTGAGTGAAATAGAGCAAAAGAGTGAGAAAAAAGAGCAAGAAAGTGTGTGAGAAAGGAAAGAGAAAATAATAAGAAGTAGAAACTGTGTATGTGTGTGTGAGAGTGTGAGGGAGATCAAGAGAAAGTGAGAGAGAGAGTGAGAGAAAAAGAGCAAGCAAGAGGGTGAGAGAGAGAGAGAAAGTGCAAGTGAGAGAAAGAGAGCGGGCAAGAGAGAGAGAGAGAGAGAGAGAGAGAAAAGCATTAATGGCACTCTGATGTCGCAGTTGGCTTGCAGTGATGCATCGGCCAATAGGATTGCAGCACCTGAGTGTTGGGAGGGGCTCCACAGGTCCATTCACAAACCCAGCAGCCGCCCAAATAAAGAAGCAGATTCTCTGTGCTGCAGTCTCTTCAAAAAACAGCACACACAGCCAACTCGTGCACAAACACACTTACGCCGAGACGCTCTGTCACGACTGGTTAAAGATAACAACTCTTTTGCAACCAGCAATGTATAGCCCATCTTGCAGGACAGTGATCTGTTAAGCTTGTCCAAAATGCTGAATATTCTGCTTTATGTATGCAGTATAAATGAAATCAGTGCCAAATATGGTCAGTAATAGTAAGCCATATAGAGATTCACAAGAAAACGGCAATGCATGAGATATCTGGATGTCTGCATGGTATGCGCTCACACCTGCAGGCACATTGAGCAGGCCGTATACAGGTGCTCTGGTTCATATAGCTCACCTTCATATGCAATATCTGTGGCAGAACACTCTTAGACTGTACAAATGAGGCGATGCATCTTCCTCTATGACTCACAGGGTGTCATCTATCAAAGTAAAATATCTGCCTATTGAACATGCGATAACTTTAGATCTTCCAAGATTAGTCTGGATCTGAAATACCTCCCACCAGCTGAATTTAGCACTCAGACTGACGTAGGCCAGCCGTTGCCATGTCGTCACGCTGGGTCAGCTGACAGGAGAAGAGCTTTTGGTATTTGCAGCCAAATATTCCCTCCTAACACAACTTCCTCAAGGTGCAGAATGCAAATTGGCTGACACCAGCTAGTCCCCATTCTCTCTCCTCAGCTTGATGTGCATACACACACACACACACACACAAAAGTAGTCTGGTATCCAAGCCACCACCAAATTTGTATTCACCTGGATGAAAATAGCAGCCGAGTTGAAAATGGAGTGTGTATTGCGTAGGCCGTTTCTCAGTTCAGCTCGGCAAGGGGGGGTGGGGTGACGCTTTTTCTGGCAACAACTGAATTGAACAAACCTTCTTTCTGCTCCTTTTCTATCCTTGCACAGAAGATGATTGAGTGCATGCATATGTGTGCGACTGCATGCTCTATTCTTGCCCAGACTGTGCACATTACAAAAGGAAACCTTGGCAGGATTATTTATTTTTCTCTGTGCATTTATAACTCTTAGAAAAAAATATGTTGGTTATAAAAGTATGGTGATTTATATATGCAGTTTGTACGATGCTAATTTAGTTTCATTTGCCATTTTATGTTTTATAATTCAGTATATTTTACTGTGATCCTGGGAAGACAACTGTGTAGAGTTTGCAACAAATATCTAATAAATTTAACCTGTGTATTTTTTCATCATTATTGGCTCCTCAAATAGGGGTCCCTTTAAAGGATATCAATTTGCCTACTGCTTCCTTTCTGAGTCCAGACACATGCACACAAACATTTCATGTTTGCATTTGTGTCATTATGTCCAGAGACAATGATGTGTGAAACTTCATCTGCAATGTCAACGGCATATAAGCTCAAATGGGATGGGATGCTTGCTCAATGTGTTGCCCAAGTCAAGCCATGTCAAGTCAAGTCCAGTTTTTCCTGAACCATCACCTTTAAAGGGAAGTAGTAGTTGCATCTTCCCAGTGTTCTTCCAAGACCCACCACCTATGACCAGGCTGGGTCACCAACTGCAACCTGGCCAGCACTTGGGTACAGGGAGAAGAATATAGAAAGCAAAGAAGTGAAGGGAGAGAGAGGTAGATTGATAGAGAGCAAGAATGAGTGTGGTTTCTTTAGGAGAAAAGGTGATGAATATCAAGTCTGTCAGCACACCGCACTCACTGACATACGGCCAATAGGGCCAGCCTGAATAATTGATCAGGTGAAACGTTAGGTGGAGATGTTGCACGGTCAGCTCTCTTAGCCGCAGGTGGGGGTGGGGGGAGAGGAGTTAGGGAGAGAGGAAACAATTTCCAATTTCCAGAATATCCTAGATTTGGGGGCATGTATACACATTACCCGTCAAGTAACAATGTGCACAACAAAAACAGGAAGTTTGGCACATTAATCCTCATAGAAACTGTCATGAAATTGACATGCTTTAGAGAATGTTTGCAAAAAATCCACTCAAATGTATGAATATTGTGTTACTATATATCATTTAGGTTGCAGCTTTAAATGCTGTGCTACCGAGCTGAACTATGATGCAGCCAAGTAAGCAATTTGGAAATGCCCATGGATTTGCTACCATGCTGACATTTGTTGGATTACACAACTCCTGGTGCATGCATTCACTAACAACAACAACAACAATAATAATTAGAGACCACACTCTAAAGCTAATTTTTTGTAGTTTTGTCCAACCTCCTAACAGTTACTCCACTCTTTTGTTTGTGGCGCACTGATATTTACAGAGTTCTAAAAGTGCTGACATCGCATTTTACTTTAAGAAACTCATCTTCCATATTATGTTCTCATTAATCTAACACAAACAATGGTCCACAATGGTTAGTCTTTGTTAATTTCATACAAAAAGTCGTCTTCCTTCTACCTTAATGCCACTGTCTGCTGTGGCCCAGAAAAGGAAATATTCTCCTTTTGGTCTTGGATCCTCTCAGTGTTCTATTTTCTGGTCAAACATTTTATCTGCCATTGCTGATCCTGGCAGAATGCTGAAGGTACAATATTAAAGGGCCAAAATGCTACATCCTGAGGTCCATTCATGACATTTAAGAGGTTTTATGCTCCAGAAATAGGCACAGTTCATTTTTATAGTAACATTTTCCAAACTTTTTATCCCATAAAATTAAACAGGATGGTTCTTTTGCTGTGCCTTTAAGAATAATATATTTAAAATATATATAAAACCCCTGTTATGATGGCTGGTTCAGTATTATGTGTTGTGCAATGTTCAAAAAGCAGTCTGGGCTCAGTTTTCAGTGTGGCTGGGCGTGGCTACTTTACTATAAACAAAATATGCATACATATGTTTCAGGATTATTTATTAGTCTTAGTTTGTCTAACAATCATGTAATAAAGTAATAATGTAATAAACAGGTAAGCTCATCTTCCCTCACATTCCACTCAAAACCAGGTGCCAATGAAGAGAGCCAGAGGAAAAAATTAATTGATTTCGAATGAATGACAGTCACAGTCAGATTAAGTCGATATTTATTTCATTTCATCGTAGCCCCCTAAAGCCTGTGGCATTACATTTGGTGTGGCGAAATAAATCTATTATTATAATTTAATTAAGTAGTTTGAACATATGGACAGTATTGCCTGTGTTTTGTAATATATTTTGTGTCAAACAAAAAAATACTTTTATCTTTATCTTTTTCTTTTTTTATGTTACAGAAAACACATCACAAAGCCTTGAGAAAGAATTTGTTCACAGAAGATCCTTGAGCGCATTCACCAACACAAGTCTTGCTCCTTTTTTTTCTTCTGGGATTTAATGAGAATTGAAGAGGCCATTTAGTGCTCATGGCCAGCCAGTCAGACAAATCAAACGGCATAGCTAGCACCACAGTAAATAAAGACTACATAGTCCAAGGTCCGACCGGGTGGGTGGGGTAAGGGGGCACATAGAGATAACTGTAAAAGCTGACACATAGAAATGTATAAGGAATGCTTATAAACTGAGTTTCTCCACAAACCATTTACTGAAACTGGCTCGCACTGTGGATTCCATTAAATACAATTTAAATGACAATCTGGCTGTCTTTGGAAGCTGAAAGTGGAGCGGATGAGTGTGTCTGCATACATGTGTGTCTGTGTGTATTCATGTATCATAACATAATATTTCATACCCAAGAGTTACCACATGCATCTACGCTTGAGAGTGAACTGCATCTCTGGTTAGCCAGACTGAAATCAGACTGCTATGAGACGTTCAAAATGCAAATCAGCTCATGTTCAGCAAGCAGTTGTTTTTTTCCTGTTGTATTAAAAAGAAAATCACAGTTCTGTATGCTGCGGCTGATTCACCACAAGCTACTGTTTACAAGAAGACGTCTTTTTAGAATGTTTTAGTCATCACCTCCTTGAACGATGAAGCAATTTAGCAAGATGGTGAACAAGCGGATAAACTTTAACCAATCTGTTGCTTTTTGTAAGTAGCTAAGGATCTAAGTAGCTCTGCCAAATCTTGGCCAACTTATTCAACTTGGAGGAAGAATGTTAAGCAATGAATTCTTTGTCAAGTAGGGCTTGTAGAGACGGGATGCATTTACCCTGGTCTAACGTGGCTAAAATGTCTCCTGACGTGGTTTTAACAATCAGATTTCAACTGGATTGGATAGTCTGAAACCTGTATTTTTATGATCAGATACAATCCTGATTGTCGACATGTATGAAACCACCAGGTGTAAACTACTGAAGACAAAAAGGCCACCTCACACAGGATAAAAATGAACATGATCTTGGTATCACCTGTTTTTCAGGGTTTGGGTTAGATCCCTCACTCCTATTCCAGCATACCAAGACAGGCAAACATTGTGAAGACTGTTTGGTCTCCACAATTTGTAAAGAATGTTTGTCAAATGCGTCCTGTCTCTACAAGCCCTACTTGACAAAGATTTCATTGCTTAACATTCTTCCTCCAAGTTGTATTTGGTGGCCAAGATTTGGCAGAGCTATTTAGCACGGCTCAATCACGGCTCATCTTGAGCCTCCGTCGCTCAAATGAAAAGGGAAACATGCGTAAAGACTCTTCTCAGTCTTGGCCACCCACTGGTGGAATTAACTCCCTCTCACCATCAGATCGACAGAGTCTCTTGCTGTTTTCAAATGTCGGCTAAAGACCCACCTCTTCAAGGAGCACCTTAGCGACTAACCATCTCCTATTTCTCTTTCTTACAAAAAAAAAAACATGTTCCCACACCCTCCTTACCTTCCTAACCATGTTTTTTACCTTCTTTAACAGGTGTTGTCTTATGTGTCAAGATTGGTGTAGTTAGGTATCAGTGACGGTGTTGATCAGGTGTACTGAGCTACAGTACCATAGGCGATTGGTGGATGTGCATTTAATCTTGCTTTACAGGTCCTTGATATTGTTGTGGATTACTTGAGCACTGTTGTACGTCGCTCTGGATAAGGGCGTCAGCTAAATGCCGTAAATGTAAATGTAAATGTCTGTCTTGTGGAGACAGTCTGGTGAAGAACCTTTTCTCTTCCAGCATGACTATTCCCCAGTGCACAAAGCAAGTTCCATAAAGACATGGCTGGTTGAGTTCAGGGTGGAAGAACTTGATTGGCCGCACAGAGCCCAACCAGCACCTTTGGCATGAACTGGAATGGAGATTGCTCAGCATCAGTGCCTGACCTCAAAAATGCCCCACAGAAACACTTCAAAATCCCGTGGAAAGCCTTCTAAGAAGAGTGGAAGCTGTTACAGCTGCAAAGGGGGGACCAAATCCAATATTTTTGAATGCGACATTATGGTCAGACATCCCAATACTTTTGTCAATCTACATTTTGAACTGTATCTGCTATGCTACATCAAATGTAACATCCGGTGGTGCGTTAGTTTGCATTACGGCAATGGATCAAAGAGTTAAAACCTAAATGGTGTCAAGTCCTGTTCCTGTGAACTGTAGGGTTGATTATCACATCAGCCTCATGTGGTATTACTTATCCACTCTACAGGTAGTATTGCTCTCTCTCTCGTTCTCTCTCTCATAACCACGGTCACGCCGTCTGACTTCGCCAGCTGTGGAGGGCCACTCTCTCAGGTAATCATGTGCAATTTAGCACAGACTATACAGGAAACACTCCATAGGCTTCTGATTTAACACAGCACATTCTCTCTGCTGTGACTGTGAATTACTCTCGTAAACCGCTGCCAATAGCAGAATTTTAAGGAAAAGCTGAGGCAGGGTCTCGTGTGCGGTCACAGTGAGATTTTCTCACAGAGCAGGACCGAGTTACCCAGCATCATCGTAGTGTTAAGATCATCTGAACTATTAGAGAGCATGCTCACTGCGATAATTGCGGCACCAATTTACCCTGAACTGTGTTACAGCTGTATCCTCACTTTGCACCCACTCAGTTTATGTAGGAACAAAGCATTCAGTTGCTTTGCAAATGCTCCCCACAGTTTTTAAAGGCCTCAAGCCTTTAATCGGTTACTTTTAATGGCCAAGCAATGAGTCAGTGAGGAATTGGTGACAAACCAGTTCATCCGATTGGTCTCTCAAGTTACCGTTGCACTCTTTATTACTTGCTTCTCTGACCAATTTGGCCAAGCTGAGTTCCAAAGCAAGCAAAAAGTATTCAATTTTTTTTTGTTTTGCATTTGCTTCCTGCGACAAAACGTATATCATCTCATTTCATTCCATTGTATAGAAGTGTATATTATTATGTTTTTTTTAATTTAATCATTAATTTATTCTTTTCTTTTATGTATTTAAGTTCTTGAATTGTTGTATTTTGAACAAATTCTATTTTTAATATTTAATTGTATTTTAGTTACGTCATTTGTTCATGTATTCTGTCCTATTATATGCGGCATATCTCTTTCCCATCAGGAGGAGCTGTTAGCTCTGTGTGGAAGAGACAGTATTAGATCACTTGGGCAGAAGCTCTATTGAGCTGTTCCTTATCTCTGGTAGCGTAATGGCTTGGGCACTTTGCTTAAAGGATTTCTCATCGCCCGCTGTAGCAGATAAGGGACGCGGCTGCTAATCGCTCCACTTCACCTCGCTCTCTCTCTCTTGGTGCGAGGACATGGAGTCCCTCTCTGAAGAAAGAAAGAAGCTGACAGTCCAGAGAACATCAGGACATCAGAGCAAGGGCCAGGACAAGTGGGAGAGGGGCTGCGGAAAGTGAGTGAACCGTTCTCCAAGGGCCACATTAGGGCAACTCTGCAGGAACGTTAGGCCTAATCATGTTTCTCAATCCTCTGTCCTGGGCCCGAGCCATTTTACATTCATTATTGATAATCAGGGCCTCTTGGGGAGGACATTGTCTAGGTGATGCTTCTCTTCTTAAAGTGTCTGATAATGTTAATGTTAATGCCAGCTGACCCACGGAGCCCCTCCACTCATTCACGTTCATCTCCGATCTGCCTTTCCCCCAATTTAAAACAAGCCTAATGAGCTCAGGGTCTCAGCCAAGGTGCTGTCTCGTCAAACAAGTGCTTAATTGTTGGCTAAATAGCTTCGTTCACATCGACTTTAGTGGAGGCGTGGGGGGAAGGGGGTGTAATCCTGTTTGCCCTGCGTTCGAAAAAGAGCTAAGTTAGTGGCTGGCAATGACGCAGTGCTTGCGTGGGTCGATGTGATCCTGCTGACCTCGGGGCACACTAATGGGTCTCGCCTTTCTCAATCAGGCTGGATTATTATAACCTTCAGAAAGTTCATCTGTGGTTTTAGGGCACACACAGATAATACAGCCTCTAATTCCAAATGTATCACTTGCCCGTACGCCACTGAAATGATTCTATAGACCCATTGAGGCACTGATTACAGCAGCATAAGGGTAGTGTCCAAGTGTGCTTTTGACTAGGATCCAAATTGGACAATTTAAGTAATTATGTGGCAATGGCCCTGCCTCCTTGTTTACAGTGCTGTGTGTGTTGCTGTGTTGGAAAGCTAAGTGTTTCAGGGCTCCCTGGGCCACCACCTGTTCTCATCTGAGGAAAGGCATTGGAAAGATCAGGAGCAGCATGGACTGAACTTGATTTTAGCAGGGGAAAAAAACACTAAGGAGGCTTTTATTAAAAAAGGAACACGAAGAGGCACATTCAGACTAAAAGGCTGTGCGAAAGATAGAGTAAAAAAAAAACATTATTACTTAACAGCCTCTGCCAATTCAGCCACGTCATTCAAACCTGCTGGAGACAAAACAGCCTGTTTGCTTTTGCGAGGCGCCATATGGGCCATACATTTGCAACTGTTTATAAGTGGGCATTGAATTATTGAATGCGTACCTCTAAGGCCCTGCGCAGAGTGTGACGACTCCTTCTGAAGACACAGTCTCTGTGGATCCTTTGTAAAAGGCTGTGCGTAAAAAGCAGCACTTCGAGAGCAGGCTGAATGCGTTTCATTTGCCTTTCAGCATGAACCGATGACACCTCCAGCTGTGATGCAACAGGTGGTCAACGAAGAATTAAAATCTGACTACTAATGATGTGTGAGTCATGCCGCTAACGCTGAACTCAAAAAAACTTTCAGAACAGGCCTTCGCATTGAATCCAGCACTCCTCGCCATGGAAAGCATTCGCCACTATCTAGCAGCTTTCTGGGCTCAATTATGTAAGAAGAAAGAGAAAAATTAGTACAAGAAGAGAGAGAACAACATTATATTATATTACATTATATTATATTATATTATATTATATTATATTATATTATAATAGGGGCCGAGTGCTCATGAATTGTTACAAATCGGACAATTTCACTAACAGTTTTAAAGGTCACACTGTGTGGGGTAAAAGATCAACCAAGTACAAACAGGAATTTTTTTATTTGTTTGTTTTTTTATTATTATCATTATTATTACTATTGTTGTTATCATTGTTGTTAACATTATTATTAACTACATTTGAATGAATGAATGAATGAATGAATGAATAAATGAATGAGCATAATGAGCTGATTCTCTTCTCTCAAACTGTTTCACACTAGCTGAAATCCATTTACTGCTTTAAAAGAGACCCTACAGAGGCAGAATGCCAAGGTTGTTATTTATATTTATTTTGTTTGTGCGGCATTTTTTTTGCTCGCCCTTTTATCTCTTCCACTCAACTCCTCCTGTTTAGCAGAAAAGGTTGAATGGGCCATTCGGAGGACTGGGCTGGCTTTATTGAGATACCTATTTGTGAGTAATAGCCTCTGTCGGAGGGGCGAGAGCCCCAGCACACTATGCTGACAGGATCATTGAGCCGTTGGAGCAATTTGTCCCACGATGCCGCACCTTTATCAGAAGATTGTCTGCAGCAGGGAGAGCGAGAGAGAGAGCGAGAGAGCGAGCGAGAGAGAGAGAGAGAGAGAGAGAGAGAGAGAGAGAGAGAGAGAGAGAGAGAAAGAGAGAGAGAGAGAGAGAGAGAG
>JBBMFX010000037.1:15627781-15639977 GCA_037832545.1 Rhabdalestes septentrionalis | reverse complement strand
CACGTACTGCAGTGATGCAAAACACCCATCGATCACGACGTTCGATCCTCCGATACCACTCGACTCTGGGCTCATTCTTTAAGACACAACCACACGCGCACTCACCCTCTCATGCTGACTCTTGCAAACACGAACTCCCACGCATGCCACGCCACACACACCCGTTGGGACAAATTGAATGTGAAATTCCCTCTCTCTCTCTCTCACACACACACACACACACACACACACCCGAAAGCCCCTGGAGTCTCTTATTAAACAGTGGCGAAGCCTGCATTCTGCTTAAGGTGGGAAATGAACGGGATATGAGCGAGACTGCTCCTGCACTGAGAAAAAGACTTTCTTGACCGTAGCCCCTATTTATTTCCACTCATGCTGAAAAGAAAAGTTCTGTAGAGCAGCTCTGCAAGGTCTTGATTTCAGGTGCTCTCATCTGAGCCGCAACTCAAGAGCTAGGGTAAATGGGTAAACATTCACATACAGGGAGCGCAGAATAATAAATAAAGCTATGAGATTTGGATTTGCCAAAGGAAACCCTTTATTTATCATTTATTTGTATTCACGTCGCCAACTGCCCTTTACATTGTGTCAGTTCAAGACAAATAGTGGCACACCAATGGTTCAAAATGACTGGGAACAAGATCCCGACACTGCACAGGTTAATAACTATTTCCTCCTATAAATGAACCATTTCAGACATAAAGGGTGGTATTATATGTTACTGTGGATTATATATTTTAAAATGTTTTACATGCTCTTGTCCGTGGAGGCCTCAAATAACAGCATAGTGAAAATATCCTATTATTTGTGACTTTTTATAGCCCGAAATGTTCTTACACCACGTGAACTACTTTTCTGTATCATTTTTTGCTGCCATGCAGCATGCTGATCGATCACTTAAATGAGTGAGTAAGGCTGTAAGTTACATTTGTGTTTTGTTGACTGCTTTTATAATAGGCTCCCTAGAAACATAAACCTCAGTGAGTAAAATTCAGCTTTGGACATAACAACCTCAGGGAAGTAATTATGGACAATCTGCTATCTCTTGGAACAATTGTGATTTACAGAAAAGAAAATTCCATAGCCTGTATCTGTGCTGAACCATTCATAATCAGTATAACCGTATCTGCTTGATCTGATAGCTGTCACATTACACTTCTTAAAACAATAGGTCTACTGTCACCGATCAGTCCAGTTCAAGCACTGATAAGTGAAGTAATTAACATTGATTAGCTCTTAAAATGGCACCTGTCAGAGGGTGGGATCTATTAGGCACCAAATGAACAGTTGGTACTTGAAGTTGATGTGTTGGAAACACATAAAATTGGAAGGATCTGAGCAACTCTGACAAGGGCCAAATTGTGACGGCTGAATGACTGATTCAGAAGGTCTCCAAAACAGGGGTGTTCCCAGTTTGCTGTGATTAGTACCAACCAAAAGTGGTATGTGGGAAGATGAAGCTCATGGATATATATGGTCTGTCCTGCCTGTCCTGCCCCCTCAGAAGAACTGCTGTAGAACACATTGCTGAAAAAGTACTGCTGGCTATGACAGACAGTGTACTGCAGCTTGCATATGTGGTTTTGGTGGGATGAGTTGGACCTATGCAAAAGTAGGCAGGTGGTTTTAATGGCATGGTTTACTGGTACACAGTCTATGTAAAAGCCAATTTTTTTTATTTGAAAGACAATATTAAAATAGTAGTTCTGTTTAGACCAAAACAATCAATTTTTATTTCATTTTGTTTATTTATCAGCTCAGCATGACGTGTCCTTACAACACACACATTATACAATAGCTAATGTAACTAACAAATAATGAAAGTTGGTATTCTGTAATGGAATGCTTCAATCTTCACACACTTATACCATCTGTGCATAAGGACTGCTATAAAAACAGCAGAATAAATCAGTTTAGCAAACAATGTTATGCTGGCAGAATATGTTCCATTTATTTGTCAGCTACATTTGCCTCGTTTTGTTTTAAAGACACTAAGCATGTCTTGGCTGAATGACTGCGTCTGGGGAAATTGATGTAAATTCATTTTGTGCTGGGCCATTGCTTTAAGATGAATATCTCAATAATAAGCCTGCGGTTGAATAGGGCTTATCTCAGATATGCTTTGAAAACTAAACCCTCAAAAGAGTCCAGCTCTCCTCTACGATCTGTTAAAGCAGTGTTGCTATCAGATGAATAGAAGCCTGAGGCTCTCCTTTAGCGTCTGATGGCAGCTCTAAGCTTGGCCGACCTGGCCCTCGGATTGTCCTGCATTTCCTCACTGCTGGGCACCACCACCTTGTTCTGCAGGCTGACCCAGTGGCTGCTGTTTCTCCCTCTGCCTGCCTCTTCCTCCTCCTGCTCCTCCTCCTCTTCCTCTGCTTCTCGGAGTTGGTCGCGGGCCCACTGGCGGACGTTGCGGCGCGGTGGGGCAGCCAGGTCCTCACCCCGGAGGAAGCGTTTGGCTATGCGGTCCTCCAGAGAGTGGAAGGTGAGGACACAGAGGCGACCCCCAGGCCGTAGGAGAGCCTGCGCTGCCTCTAGTCCAGCCACCAGCTCATTCAGCTCATCATTTACAAACACACGTAGCGCCTGGAAGGTTTTAGTGGCGATGTGCGAGGGCCTCTGCAGGCGGTCCCGTCGAGAGTACAAAGCAGAGTCCGGGAACTCTCCTGAGGAGAGAGAGAAGGTAGGAAAGACAAGGGATAAAAGTGTCATTTATCATGCTGACGCTCTGTGTAGAAGATCTTAAAGGATCTGAATGGAGGAGGGAAAAAAGGTTTACAGAATGTAAATCAGTGGGACGTCCTGGAGAACTGTCCTCCAAGTCCAGCACTCTTGACTGAGAGAATAACTGCTCAGGACCTGGAGATTCTGAGTCAAGTCTGCTGGGTTACATTTGAGTGAGCACCACACAAACCAGGAGTAGCAGCTATCTTTAGCCGTTTTTAGAGATAACAGTATGTCATACAGCAGCGCTGACAACTCATACTCAAGTGAGAGTCGAGCATAAGTGGGCTGCAAGTTCACTGACTCAGGACTCAGCTCAGACTTAGCCTCAACTGAGGATGTGCCCTAAAGCAACTCAGGCTTTGTTTTAATTGATTTGCATCTCAATTCAGACTTGCCTTTAACTGTCCCATGCCTCAACTTAGACTGACCCACAAATGACTCACAACCTGATTTGAGACTGAAGGCTTTGAAAATAAAACAGACTAAATTAGAGACGCCTACCTTAATGCAGAACCTGTGGTCCACTTATGCCATTTCTCATTAATCTTTTTTTACATTACTATTTTTAAACTTTAATTGTAAAGTTGCTAGATTTTTTTTGCAGTGCCTTTAAGATTGATAACTGACCTCCGGTCCTTTCTCAAAAAGCAGTCTGAACTAAAATACTCCTTATTATATAGTTAAGAATGCTTTAAATATGCTCTTGTCCCTGGAAGCCACAAATAAAAGACATAAATAAAATGGGTGTCTTTTTATACTCCCAAACATTCTTACAACATGGGAATGTATCATTTTAAGCTGCCTTTTTGATCGATGATTTAAATGAGTGAGTAAGGCTGCGTAAGCTACATTTGTGCTTTTTAAGGGTTTTAATGCTGAGTTTCCAACATGCTTTCTCAACATAAACCTCACTGAGATCAATTCTGAATTAAACACACAGCGTAACCAGATATTATGAAAACCTCAGAGAAGTAATTATGGTCTTTGGACTATAATTACTCCTTAGTCTGTATCTGTTTTGAACACAACAATAAAAATGTATAATGACTTTCATGTTCTACTTGACATCTAACTGACAGTCCAGGCCTGTCTCAAAAAGCAATCTGGACTAAAATACTCCTTACAACTTCAGCATGAGTGGACAGGGCTGAACGTATTTAGGCTGAATACATGGACAAATGCAAAAGTTTTGGTGTTTCAGAACTGTTTACTCAGCTTGCATATAATTACCGTAGGTGGTAAGTGCATCAACATATTTTATTACAAAAAGTAAACGGAGCTTTCATGTTAGGAACCTCTGACTCCACATGCCTTTCCTGACCCTGTTGTCGTAAAAGCAGAACTAAAGCACAGTATGTGTTTGAAAGCTTTAGATTTGAAACAGTTCTGGCTTAAGATATTGTATAAATGTTATACAAAGCATTCATTTCTTCTCACTCTACAAAGCCAATTATTACACACAGTGGGCACAGGACCTTGGGGTGCTGTTCGAATGAAAAAGAAAACCTTTTTCTGTGGGGGAAAAAAAGCAAACAAACAAACAAAAATATAAAAAATATATATATATTTAAAAAACTCTGAGGATACACTTTGTACTAATATGACTCAGCATGGGTGAAATGGGCCGACATATTAACCAAGGCACCTGAATGATGAAGCCCAAGGCTAAAAAATAATCTAGCCCAAAAAAGCAGACTTCAAAACAGCAAAGGAAGCTGGGCATTTGGATTTACGATCGCAAAAGATTGTTTCCCCCTCACTGCCGGAAAAGAGAGCGAATTCCCAGACTTCCTAGGCTGTTCACTGCTGATTGTGAAGCTGGATACTGTTTCAGGCGATAGGAACGCAACTTGATAAGACGTCAGATCAAATAAAAACACTGAGAGAAGGATTGGTTTCTCATAGTGGAAAAAGAGCTGCTTTCATCCATGGCTAGTGATTTGCCCAGGCTGAGAGCAATGCTTTACCAATTCACATCTAGTCTCTAAAGAAAATTTGGAAATGAAGAAGTAAAAATATCTCTTTAAAAATGTCCATCAAAAACAAGGTTGCTTCAGAAAGGTGATTAAACGCTTAGAGTCTTTTTTGCCATTTTAAATTGAATGTAAATTATACTGCACATATGTGTAAAGTGTCAATTTGTCATACCACAGTACATAGTCTTCCCCAGTATTTAACCCATTCACCAGGTGAAGCAGCGGGCAGCCTGGAACGCAGCGCCCAGGGTGTGGGGGGGCAGTTTGGTCCTAACCTGTAACACAAGGATATGGGAACATGTCCAAGAACGCTAAGCACTATTTATAAGCTCTAGTCTTCATCAATGGGGCAGGCACCTGACAGACGCCTGGGGTCTTTACTGACCCAAGTTCATAACGATGTTGTCGTGTACACTCTACACTAGGGATGTCATGATTAACTGGTTTCATGATTAACCACGATTTAAAACGGCACGGTTAATTAATCATGAAGCTTCATTGGTTCTCTGAAAATGTAGATTTAACTGTGCTATCAACAGATTGGTGGAACTCACCCAGAGCAAAAATGTTTCACCAGAAACACAAAGACAGTACAATCAGTGAATGACAGCTCACTGGACCACACTAAACGATGGCAGAGGAAAAAAACTGGATAAGCTACATTTCCACCAAAGAAGCAACTGAAGTCTGCCATATGGGAGGGACATAAAGATGATGGGTCACTCATGTGCAAAACATGCCACAAGAAAGTTGTAAAACAAGGTACTATCTCGAACATGACTCATCATCATCCAGGTTTATACGCCCTATACGCACTTTGTACAATTGTGGGGAGATAGAAAGAGTGGAAGGGAAAGTGTGTGTGTGTGTGTGTGAAAGAGAGAGAGAAAGATTGAGAGAGAGAGAGAGAGAGAGAGAGAGAGAGAGAGAGAACGAGACAGAGACAGAGACAGAGAGAGAGAGGCAGAGAGAATAAGAGGGAGACAAAAAGAGAAAGGTTAAAGAGGGAGACAGGGAGAATAAGAAAGAGAGGGAGAGTGGGAGAATAAGACTGAGAGAGAGAGAATAAGAGAGAGAGAGAAAGAATGAAAGAATGAGGCAGAGAGCGAGGTATGGACGGGGAGGAAGATGTTAAGGACCATATGTTGAAAAGGGAAAAATAGATAGGAGAGAGAGGTTAATTAAGGACTTGCAGGAGCCAGCGTGTGTGTAAGAAAAAGAAAGAGAGAGAAATAAGATGCAGAAGAGCAGAGAAAGCCACGCTGGAACAGATGGTGCGAATGCACAAACAAATACGACCGGCTGAGGGTGTGGGCTACAGCACGCAAATAAACAAACAAACAAACAAGCTGGAGCTCAACTTTGGAGAGCCGGTGGAAAAGTTTGTGATGAGGATCCATCCTGCTGTCATTATGCAGCATGTCAGTCTGACCCACCCCCCAGTTTCCTGTTACTGCTACGATCTGGACATGTCCTTTTCTAAATTAAGAGGTGTCGGCATCAAGAGAAACTCCTTACAGCGTCCTCAGAATTTGAAACAACTCTAAAAGAGATGTCAGCATGTGAGTCACTCAAGGTTTCATATTATTTTGAAGAAAGAACACTTTCTACATAGTTTTTTTTCTGTTGGCAAAGGCGGTTTTCGTTTTTTCATTCTTTCATTCTTCATCAGGCACTCACAGACAAACGGCAGGCAAATAGCCCATTTTCTTTTAATTCCTTTTCCACAATTCATGGTCTCAGAATGAGACACCAGGTTCTTAAATAATAATACTAATAATGCTAATGATATTTTAAGAACTTTCACCAGGTATAACAGTGCAATTTTGTCATACCATTAAATAAAAGTTCTCAAAAAAAAAAAAAATCATCATCATGATGATCATCATCATCATCATCATCATCATCATCATCATCATCATCATAACAATGATAACAATGATAATAATGATAAAGGAACTTCCACCACATTTAACAGTGCCACTTTGTGATTGTGTCAATAATAATAATAATAATAATAATAATAATAATAATAATAATAATAATAATAATAATAATAATAAAATACTACTAATTATACAGTCAATATAAACAGTGGTTTATTGAGATATTCAAATGAAATTCAGACTACTATTTCAGTGTATCAAGTTGGGAAAATAATTTTATTATAAACTGAAAATAACAGACACGCTAACCAGAGCATATGTCAGTGTCTCTCTTTTGTGGAGCTCTATAGAGGGGACCTAATTAAGTGGCTGTCTCCAGTGAGGGGGGTGGGATTATTGGGTAACACCCGACTGCTTGTGGACCTGATAATTGGCAGTATGTCTTGTTTGGGTCAGGCTGATTATTGTGTGACACCCTTCTATAATGAAGAGCGAGGGCACTCTGGAATAAGGCTCTGCCCTCACACATTTTACCCTGAATAGCAGGCTAATTCTTAATCGAAAACCATGGACTGAATGACCCCTTTCCCTTAGCAATTGCGTTCTATTATTAATCATCCCCTGTTGCCCCTTGCAGCGAACTACAGGCAAAAACACCATTTGAAATTCAAGGCTACATTACAGCAACCATCATTAGCCTTGTGTCCTTTCAGCTTGTGCAAACAAAGGCCAGAATGGACACATTATCAAGTTGCAGAATGGATGGTGCTCTGTTTAACTGATAGCACCAACTTCCCAGCCTCTGATTCCACAATCACAGCTCGATTTCGCTGGCTAATTCGATGAGAGAAAATGTAAATAATAAAAACCTAAACTGAGTGAACCTAGCTTTAAAATGTTTTGCAAAAAGTAACCTTACTCAAATGATACATTTAGAGAAATTAAAATTGGAATACTTTGGCTACAGTCCTCAAAGGTATTTGGAGACAAAAGTGAATTATTTTGATAAAAGCGCGAAGGTGGATCTATTATGCTTTGGGGTTCGGGAGGACATGTGAGGATAGACAGAAGAACGAGATTCTATTACATATGACTAAACACAGGCTGAATGTTATGCCCACAAACAGTGAAGAAATGGAAGAATAAAAAGGTTGGTTATTACAAGAAGACAATGAACCAAGACTAACAACAAAAATATTTGAACTACTTTAAGATTCTCAAAACTTGAGTGTCTTTAAGTTTAATGTCAAAATTTCTAAAACGGACAAAAGAACACTTAAATAAAGATAAAGAGTTGATCTAAAACATTTTTTGAAGCCAAAGCACACTGTTACAATGTACTGAAGGGATGCACAAGCCTGTGTACATGCCACATTTGATGTTTTTTTCAGTTTGTTCAATAAATTGTTTATTTCAGCAAATACGTAACTATGCAATCAAACATTGCATAGTTGCATTATATATGCTATGTAAATACAGTAATCCCCTACTTATACGCGGATCAGCAGTCGCCTCACATGGATTTTTCCTGAGAACCAAACTAATAATTTTTCACAGAACCTCCTGCACATGTGAAGAAAAGGCATATTTCCTCCGCTTTTCTTTTTTGCTATTGAGAGTCCCAGCCTTGTCCGTCATGCCCCCTTGTCCTCGTGCTGGGATGCTAGGCACCACACCCTAACATAAACCCTGCATGAGGATGAGGGGGCATGGCAGACGAGGACCAGGCATCAGTTTTGTCATCACTGTACTTAGAAACAGGTTTGAAAACAGCCAATCCGAGAACGCTATTTATTTTTCCTGGGTGCGGATTGGCTGCTGCCCAGAATTTCCCCCTTAGAGCGCCTCGAGTGTTCTCATGTTTTTCCTTTCATTCTTCTAAAAGCCATGTATTATTATTGCTGTAAATTAAATGAATTTACTACTGTATTTACCTGCTTCTGCCAATAAAAACAACAGCACAGGCATGGATTACAGTACAATCTAATCAGCGGTAATGGCTGTCTCTTCACATTTTCACTCTTGGAACATTTACTGTAGTTTCTTCTGATTTGCTCATTCAAGAAGCGGCCCAGGATGTTTAGTTCAACTATATAACAATATGGACCAGGGACTGTATGTTTAACGTTTACACACAACTTCTATAACTTTAAAAGGGACAAGAAGTTCACTTTTTTCTGATATAAGCCGAATTTGAACATAAAATGTCTCAGAAGGCATGAATCTGGGACAGAGCAGAAGCATGGCGCTATGTTCAAAGACACAGTACAGCTCTTAAAAGGAGCAATATAGTGAGATACTTCTAAAGGGCCTGTGCGGCACCTTATGAACAGATTTACTGTCTTGCAGAGCAAGCCATGATCCTTCCTGTCCATGCTGTGGGATTTGTTCAGACAAGAAAGAGAAGAAACAATCCTACTTCAGCACTTCTTACTCAGAGTGACTATGACACCACGCAACCACTGGTTAGCACTCTTCTACAAGATGCTGTGTCACTGACACCAGGTGTCCAGGTGAGGTGGATGAGCTGAAAATTGTCCCGCTGAATTGTTCCAATTACGGTCCGTCAAAACGGACAGTCGAGAGGTAAGAGCCAGGGAAAAAATCTGCCTCTGATCAAGAACTGGGTCAGGTAGACATATGTACCATGCTGTTAGGACTATTCTCCTTAGATCAGTGGTTCTCAACCTTTTTTGCATAAATGCCCCCTGACCACATCATGAGGCTCTTGACGCCCCCCCACCCACACACACACACACAAAGAAATAGGCTATTATCATAATTGACAGACGAATATTATGAAATTATATGGCCTAATAATAATAACATTTGTCTGTCCATCAGAGATATCACCTTTGAAGTTAGTTGTGTTAATATGAAAAATATTTAAACCTTTCTATAATAATAATTTCAAGTACTATCCCTTTAAGCTCCAGTTTAAAGTGCCGGTTTAAATGCCAGTGTTCATTAAATACTGGATTTTTACATAAATTCAAAAGCGTGGGGCTTGAACAGAGTTAAAAATAGAGACTTCCTGTAAATTAGAAAAATGTTGGCCATTTTTAAGTTTGAAGTGCAGTTGGAAGTGTCTGGGAGCACCGTGGAGCTTTGCTGCTCGGAAGGTCCTTTGTGGTCAAAAGTTATGGGACACCCCGAAAATTTGAACTGCTTTTGGCTAAAACTTCGGGGATATTATGGCAAACAAGGGGTCATTGGAAAGGTATTACCGAGCCCTATCTAACTGTGAAATTTGACGGGGATTGGTGTTTGCCCAGCGGAGCTATGCTGCTCTTAATGTCCTTTGACTGCCTCAGCACCAATGACACCAGGCTCATTTGCACTGCTATTTACTGAAACTCTGAACGGGAAGAGAACGTAATTTGGGTCTTAAATAAAGTACTACATGTCTGCTTACTAGTGATAGGGATACACAGGCTACATTACATGATATTTGTAACTACAGTCTATTTTATTAATGATGTCGTCTTGTCGCCATTCTGTGTCTTCGGCGCTTAGAGGGTTAAGTACACACACTTACATTTACGCTTACGGCATTTTGCTGACACCCTTATCCAGAGCGACGTACAACATTGCTCAAGTAATTCACAACAGTATCAAGGACCTATAAAGTCAACATCCACCAATTGTTTATGGTACTGTAGCTCAGTACACTTTATCAACACCGTCACTGATACCTAACTACACCAATCAGAACACATAACACAACACCTGTAAAAGAATGTAAAACGTGGTTAGGAAGGTAAGGTTGTTTTTTTTTTAACATACATTTTACATGATTTTACATGCATGACAATGTGTTAACAGGAACAGCCCATCGTGCAGCACGCAACAACCATTTTTACTATGTCTGTGGAGCCCTATTATCTCTTTTAAACTACTAAAACACTTACATTCCAATCACACTACAACTCACTTCTGCCGTCCAGCATAGGCGTGGGGGGAAGTAACGTCACATGCAGAACATCAATACGTAACTGTGCTTGTGTATGTGAGATTTAACCCGCGAAGGGAAAGTACTCAGAACGGTCAGAGCACCAGGCGCTGGTATGCCTATTAAGTTCTAGTCATTCAACGAATATATTATTACATCTTATTTCGTGTTCAAATTAACAACTTCTGTTTGTTGTATATGCTTAAAAATTCTAACTAATAAAATTGACGCCCCCCATTTGCGTCTGAACGCCCCCCTCTCAGCTTTCTCATTCTCAACGCCCCCTGATGGGTTTCAAACGCCCCCGTTGAGAAACGCTGTCTTAGATCATAAGGCCAGGACACTATTTGAACACATCTTTGTTGCCTGGACTGGCTTTTGAGATGCTGTTTGTTAAATGTCATGTTGCACAAACCAGGGATCAAGTAATGAAAATGCTGATGGTTTAGACATTCTAAATCTTTAATATGTGTACAATTTCATTATGCTAAACCAAGAAACCAAGAAAGGGTTACCAATTTCTCTAATCTCAAGCATTTGATTTCCCTAAGAATGACATCAAAATAAATTATTCAAATATGCACACAGATGTTGCTTCACAGCTGTTTTGAAATATGCTTTTCATTGAAAACCTTTTTTTTTTTTTTATACAGCTCCGGAAAAAATAAGAGACCACTGCACAAATTTCCAAGGTTCAATATTTTATAAGTGCAAGTATTGAACTGCACAGCTTTACCTTAGTTTTTAAGAACTGCTGACAATATTTTGCCTAATTACCAAATTAAAATATCGTTCTTTAAAGCATAATTTTAAAGGTAACAAAATATCCAATTGAGTGAAATTATGCAGTGTTTACAGAACTTGAATAATTCAAAGGAATTAAACCTCTTGTTCACTTAAACTTTCGATGTACTTCTAGTAACATTTTACCATCCAACTGGCTTTTATACTTTTCCTGATTTAGTAAGAATTAATTTAGGTGATCTCTGATCAATACATCATGAAGTAGAATGAGGTGCTTGTGTAGAAATGTACCAAAAACTGGTATGGAATGGTTGTCATACTCACAGAGGTGCTCATTTATGGCATTCAACAGATGCTTTTTCCAAAGCGACTTCCATTCCCTAACTACAGGGGACAGTCTCCTTGGATGAGCTTGGGGTTAGGGGTCTTGCTCAGGAACCCAGCTTTAGGATGCTGAAACCATAACCTCTTGGTTCAGAGGCAGGTATCCTACTCACTAGGCCACCACCATCCCAGTGGACTCTTATTCTACTCCAGAGCTGTATACAGGGCGGAGGTACCTATTTAGTTTTTTAAGCCAAATTGCACACAAAGTTTTTCCATTACCAACACAACAAAAAACCTGTAAGTAAGACATGTAAGTTTAGTGGTTGTAAGTAATATTTTGACCACCCTAAGGGCACAGGCAGTTCCTCATTCCCATTAGACCACCCTGAATGTGTGTGTTAATTGCAATGTCTAAATTATATACAGTGCCTGACAAAACTCTTGTCGCTTAATCTAGTTGTAGGAACAACAAATAATAACTTGACTTGTAGTTCATCTGTTGGTATCAGAAATGGCTTGTAAGAAAGGTAAAGCCCTCTAGATTATGCTTATTATAGCAAAATAAAGTTTTGCATCATTCA
>JBBMFX010000037.1:15616974-15627681 GCA_037832545.1 Rhabdalestes septentrionalis | reverse complement strand
TGTCCAGACAAAATTTGACCTTTCTGTCCTAATTAAATGATACCACTCAATGAATGATGCGAAACTTTATTTTGGTATAATAAGCATAATCTAGAGGGCTTTACCTTTCTTACAAGCCATTTCTAATACCAACTGATTAACTACAAGTCAAGTTATTATTTGTTATTAGTTGCTGTTCCTACAACTTGATTTAGCGTCAAGACTTTTGTCAGGCACTGTAGATGTTTCTAAAGAATTGGAAGAATTCTCTTTGAACATTCATTTAACTCCAGCTTGAAAATTACAGTTTGAATGAAGATGCATTTTTCATTCAGCAATCTGAACCTGAGGCAGGTCCACTGTGCTTCGGGTGGTTTGTGTGTCGAAAGCTTGCGTATTTTCAGTACAGGACTGAATCCCTCGCTATGACAACAAACTGATGAGTCATCTGCGTTGTCTGTGTCTCACGGGCGAACTTACATATTTCTGCTCATCTCTGTCTGGGGACGAAAAGAAAAAAATGGAGGGAGATGAAATGAAAGCCCTCCATCTTCTCGTTTACCTTGCGCAGTTACCTCAAATTTGAACATTATCTCCCAAACTGGCGTGAGCCTGGTTTTAGCCTGCGAGATGGATTGCGGAGGATCTAATATCTTTCGACAGCTCCAATTGATGCCTCTTTCCCTCGAATAGCCTGGAAGGGCCTTTAGCGAGTGGCAGAGCTCATATGTGTCTGAGAGGCATTAGGCGGTTCTATGCACAATGGTGTTGAGAGTAATACTTCATTATTAGCTCATAAATCCACCTTTATAAAAGCAACAAGCCGTATGGGGACACGCTACGTTATGAATATTTTCCATGCCTTGGAACAGTGCACCACTGTTGGCTGGTGGAGGAAGTCTCAGTGGAGTGTTGCTTGTGTATGGCACTGGTTGTTATTAGTTTTTTGACAGCAAAAAAAAAAAAAAAAACCCTCTCTGGGCATTAAGCAGAGGGGGCTCCATGTCAGGATAGTGGTGGAGCCCCAGCCAACAGCAGCCCACGCCTTGATGACTGCATGCAAACAGGAACTGCTTCCCCTAGATGACTCCCAGCAAACAGGTATGCCATGTCCCAAACTGGGGTCCAAATACATAATGGGGAATATTCAGTGTACTGCTTCAACCTGCTTCAAGGTAAATTTTGTGCACAAATGGTTCTGGACCGTGGAACCATGATTTTTTGATGCAGTTCTGAAACCTAGTCAGTCTTCAGGGACCTCCTGGTGGGACACTTTAATTTGTTCCCATGTTGGGAGTTATCATCAAGGAAAAATGGATACCATCATGGAGTCTAAGATAAGATTTGTTGAGGAAACATTAAAGAACCATATAAGAATGTTATGACAACAATAACAAAAACAAAATGTCATCAAAGCATTAACGGTAGGTACCGTAGAAGACATTATAATGAAGTGTATATTCAACTGTTTACCGAATCTATTGATTATACATTTATGAAAGAATGTATTAGGAACTATAAACTATGGTCTACCTGATTTTACAATGTAGGGAATAGTGACTTAATTTAGCATATTTATTATAAATATGAAAGTGGGAGTTAGCTTAAAAAAAGAAAACTGTCAGGTGGATCCCTGGACTGTGTTAGAAAACACTGTAGTCAACTAAGATTTTTACCCGAGGAATCCCACTGCAGGCTCCAGAGGGAAGACACACAAGCTGAAAACAATCCAACTGTAGCAAAACCATAAAGGTTAGCGTGGCCTTGGAGAGGCTGTTCTGCTAACGCAGGCTCTGAGAAGTGTCACCTGAACAGGGTTTAGGGGCCTGGAGAAACTTAAAGAGAAACTGAAAGATCAATTTTCATCAGAGTTACAACAAGTTTGCACTGTAGCCAGTGATCGATATGGTGCTGATTAGCGTGCCATGCGGATATTAACAGGACCACAGGCTTAAACGATTCTTTAACTGCAACCAGCAAAGGCCTTGAGCTCTGCCAGAACAATCGGATGATGTTTTAGTATGTATATGAATGTCTTTCACAGGGCAAAGTGTACAAAGTTGCCCTCAGCCACTATCAAAACCATCCCGCTAATCTAGCTGCTCCATTCCACTCCAGCAAAGCTGCTGTTTCAGAATATCAGGACAATATACAGCACTCAAAGCTTTATTTATTTAAAATGGAGTCACTTAAATAAATAAACCTTATTATAATTAATTATTTTATTATAACGCCCAGCTTCTTGTATGACTGTTGATTTATTGATGCATTCATAAAAAATTGGTACTATTTTTTTAAAAACAAGTATACTGCTGATAATAGTGGGAGGTGTGTGATGTGAGACGGTGGGCTGGGGTGGGGGGAGCTTGTGTAACTGGTTAGTGTCACTGAGGGTGTGAATGAGCTGCAGGAGAGGTGCCAGCTTTAGCCTGGAGCTCATTATAATTCAGACTGGCCCGGCAAATGCTGAGCTGAACAGGGCCTCGAAGGAGCACAGGGCCACTCTCCTGCGGGACTCTGTGTAATCTTCTGTCACGCCAGCTGGGTCCATATTGATGAGAATATTAGACCTGCGCAGACAGAGCTCCTTTCTGGCATGTTTCATTAAGCAGCAGTTGCTACTAATAGGGGTGTTGCTTGTTGCCTGTGTGTATGAACCTGATGGAAAAAAGGCCTTTTCAGGGTTTAACGCTTTATATATAATAAATAAAAAATAAACAAACAAACACACACACACATACACACACACACACACACACACACACACACACATATATATATATGCACATTCATATAAAATGATTCATTATTTAGGCTTGGTCAATAAGCTTAAATTGTATGATTCACTTACTGAAATGAATTTATGCAGTAATAACTATAGGATTGTATGTAAGGTAGCAGTGACTTTTACTGGATTACAGCCTGAAAACTGCATATCAAAGCACAGAATAAATGTTGTGGATGTCTGTATTAGGATTCTTATGGTAGACACGATTATGCAGGGGGAAACACTAATAAAAAGCCTGCAGCACACTACGACCAATGGGAAATGGACAAGAGGAAGAGGCAAAAAAATCTTTATTTCTCATTCGAGTGAATGGGGAGGCAGTCGCAGAGAATGGCGAAGCCTCAAATGCAGGGGAGGAAGGCAACATGGGGGTAGAGTGATCTGCATAAGGTAACAAAAGGGAAAAATGAGAGAACTCCCCTGACGCCTGTCATTATGGTGCCTGTGACCCTTCTTACAACCACAGCAATATACATGTACACACTCAGAGCCTCCCTCTTTCCCTCCCTCAATCCTGACACTCGCTTTCCTGGGCAATGGGTGAAGCTGCTGCCCCGCCTGTGCTCCCGCAGGACCCATAAGAGTCAGGACCTTCCGGATTGATTGGAATAAACATTGGTGTTGACTCGCTCGCCTCTTCAAAGAAGATGAAACAACTGCCCTCACTCACACCTGTTCTCCAGCCGTGACGCACGTGCTCACCCCGCGCTACCGTCGATGGCTGTACCGCCCCATCCCTCCCTCCCTCTCGCCTCTTAACAGCAACAGCGGAGGGCAATAAAACGACGATGGCAAAAACCAAAGCGGATGATAATATAACATCATATACCATCATGAGGCTGCCGCACTATAGCATGTGTATATATGCTTGTGTGCCAGAGATGTATGTGTTTTGTGAAGTGTTAGGACAGAGGGGAGGGTGCAATAAAGGATACATACGAGGGTGTGGGGCGGAGTGAATCAGAATATAAAAAACAACAAGAAAGGGATAGTTTAAGGAGGGGACTAAAGTCAAAATAAGAATTTCTTTATAACATAGAAATAAGATAAGGTTAATTATTGACTAAGAATTATTCATATGTAAAAAAAAAAAAAAACATTCAGTAGCCTGGGTAGCTCTTTGTCTATGTTTCACTCGCCATGTTTTTATTTATAAGGCTCTCATCAGAAAGTCAGGCAGAAGCCGACGGGCAGATGAGTAGGGGGGAAAGACAGGAGATTTCAAAATTACAGCTGGCACGGTTCTCTTTTTCTCTCTCGCTCCCCTTCGTTCCAGGACAAATAGGTCCCAGAGGGAGGACTTTTGGATGAATTGGATGAATATTTTCCTCTTCTCTGCCTCTCTGTGTTTCGCCACTCCTATTTTTTTTGAGCGGAGCGAGAATATGGCATTGGGGAATGAATTAATTTTAGGGTGTGTAGGGGGTTGTGGAGGTGGGGGTTTAGTACCTGCCACGATGCTGGCCAGCTGCTGTGTCCGGGTGATGGGCTGGATGCTGCGTGCCCGTGCGATGGCCGCCGCGATTTTGCCGGCGCGCCGCTCCTCCCCGTACGCGGCCAGTATGGACGCAAGCGCCCGTTGATCCAAGGCGTTGACGGCGTCAGCCGCGCAGGGCATGCCGGGGTACCTACGCACAAAGAGGAGCCCAATTAAGCCCACTGACGTCACGGGTTCCTCGCCGACAGGAGCCAAAGGCTGACAGCCTCTTAGACACACGCCGAAAGAAAGAATAAAAGAAAAAAAAAGCCCTCACTCCCTCGCTCCCTCCTCCTCCTCCTCTCTTCCTCCCCTTCCCACTCTGGGAGATGTGGGCTCCAGATCTATAAAAAGAGTGTGTGTGAGTGTGTGTATATGAGAGTGTGTGAGAAAGCGAGAGAGAGAAATAAAAGTGGTAGCAAATATACACATCTCAAACCTAAAAAGTCAAAAATAAACCCCTAGTTCATTCATCTTTGAGCTTTAAATGGTAGTCCTGTTCGTTACGACACCTATAGCTCTGAAGGAGAGGAAGTGAGGGAGAGAGAAGAGAAAAAGTATATCTGTTTGAATGCATACCACTGAAAATTGTTAACTGATGAACAATACTAGCAAAGTTTTACACTTACTGTGCATAACTGGATTAAACAATGCAGGGCCCACCTCTTTCATTCAGTCATGTACTACGATTAGATTAATGGCATGAAAGTGATCCTTACAACCAAATCAGTTCTCCATCAACACTGACATATGGCCTAGAATCTGGAAAATATACAAAACGGAGTCTGTAGGCGACAAACAATATCAGGAAACCTGATTCATGGCCAAATGTCATTGCCCGTGGACCACTGGTAAGTTGTAAGCATCACTGTCAAACCCACTCCCTTTTACTTGTTTTATTCCTTGTTTCACAGTTCTCCTAAAAAAGGTAGTTATTTTCTATTTGCTTCCCTTTAATTTGGCATTTAGCAGATCGGTCTGATTTGAATCTATTCGTACAGTAAATCCCGCAACACACAGTGGGTGTAACCGCAGTGACCTCCACCCACTGTCACGTCACGTGAATTCACTCTATAGAACAACATCCTTGTTTATATTTGTGGGTGTGTATATGTGTCCATATCCACGCAGTTCTTATTTATTACTTTCATTCATCGTTCTTTCATCATACCTGAGAAACTCAATGTTTACAGGAAGGCTTGAGCAATAACCCCCATAAGACTTGATCGCTCTTTCGCGGCGTATACGAAAGTTTGCAGTGGCGCTGGCATCATCCTTTCGTCACTTTATGTGGGCACAACAAAGAGCGGTGGAAGCGTTACTCATACATGGACCAAGAAGCGCATAAACCATCCTTTCTTCCCCTTCAAGGTCGGCAGCAGTTGGATAAGAGTGTCAGGAAAAAGAAAAAAATTCTGTGTTTGCTAGTAATGTGCAACCTAAAGATGAGGATTAGCATGTCTGGTTTCTGTGGGCTGATCCTCACTCGACCTTTTTAAAATGACTTAACTTTCCTCTCTTTTTCTCTCTCACCACTCCATCTCGCTTGTAGATTAATTGTGGAGTCAGTCGCGGTGGGTGGGTTATCCAGATCATTATCACGCCGCAAACTTCTCACCCACTTTCTTAAAAGAAGTTAGAGTGGGGCCTTTCTCCTTTCTTCTAAATAACGAGGGCAACATTAAAGGGACGAGTAATGAGGGGCTTGTTAGATGAACAGATATTAATTAAAGCAGGTAAAAGAAGCTGCCATCAGAGGCACCTTTGTTTACATGCAAACAGAGCAAATGGATGGCATTAGAACACTTTTTCATGTGGTTTTTAGTTTGATTTTCTTTACCTATTAATACCAGCCATGCACAGAACAATGCCTCGCTGTATTCAGTGCTCATGTTTTCACAGTTTATAGGACACTGAACCTCCTATTAGCATGTCTGCATTCATCATAGTCTTACAGTACCAGTCAGAAGTGTGGGAAGTGTGCTGAGGGTCATGTTTAAATGCTATAAATCACTGGTCAGATGCCTGAAAATAACACCTTTTGTTATTTTATATACATTAATAACTTGTGCTGTGTGGCTTTTAATTATTCATCCAAATGTATTGTTTTTTTCACAAATATAGGGAAGAAATACAATTATAAATACTATACTGCATTTTTTGTTAAATGTTCATATGATTTCCAGTTTTGCGATACATTAAAAGGTGGATATTTCATCATAAATGAACTAAAAAATCTTTATAACCTTCTATGAATCCAGTTAATTATAGCTTCCTTGTGTTCGAAACCTACAAAGCTGCACAGGACCGGCTAAATACAATTTTTTAAACTGGTTTCATGAAATTTTTTTAAACTGGTTTCATGAATTGCAATTTCAAACTTTTAAATGGTCTCAAAGTAGTGAAGCTTCTGACTGTGAATTCAAAAAATGTCATCATTTAGAACTTCTGTGAAACTTTGATTTGGAAAATTTGAAACCACAAACATTGCAATCACTACATCATCCTAATTACTATGAGTGCCTCATTAAAAGTTAATTAGTAGAATGTCTATCCTTGTTAAATCATTTGAGTCAGTGGATAAATAGCCCTATTTGGTACAAGGCCAGTGTTTCTACTTTTCTTCATGATTATTCTGAAAAGTGCTTAAAAAAGTAAACAGAGTCTTGTACAAGTAACTTTGAAGTGACGCCATAAGTGAGATGCAATTTTCTCCAGATGACTTGCCTCAGTTTAGGGAAAACTCATTTGATTGGATGAAGTAAGTTCAACAAACAAAGTTTGCCGCGCCGAAGGCAGGAGCTCATTTTTCGTGATGGTGTTTTCTCCATTAGAGAAATCTCCCTGCGTGTGGGTGGCTCCATCACCTTGAAACGCGTCTGAACCCAAACAGTCCTGCTGTTTAAATGAGGGGAGATTACCCTCACACTCACACACCTACTCACCCAACGCATGGGCGCACACACACATTTTCTTTCTTCTTCACTTTTTCTTATTTTCTTATTATCCTCACTTTTTCTTATTTCAACTCCTCTTACACGTTCAAGAGAACATCCCTGACAAGCATGTGGGAAACCAAAATTCACCTTTGCATTAACTAGTGTTTGGTACACAGGGTCTATATGTAGTGCTGAGAAGGTGAGCTATCCCAGTATTATAACTGCAAGAGCTGACATTCTGTGTTACTACACAGCCATCTATGCACCTCAAAAGGTTTTAATTAGGTAATGGCTTCCATCTGTGTAGATTTCAGTTTGTCACACAACCCAACTGAAGACAGATGCATGCAAAATGCTAGAACCACTGACAGGTGAAGTGAATAACACTGATAATCTTAACACTGATTATATTAAGCAGCAAGTGGCAAACCATACTTGCAGATTATTTTTGAGCACCTCTGACAAAGGTCAAATTGCGAGACAGCTGGGTCAGAGCATCTCCAAAACGGCAGGCCTTGTAGGGTGGTCCAAGTATGCAGTGGAAAGACAGAAACCAGCAGCAGAATATGGGCACCCAAGGCTGATGGACATGGTGAGCATTAAACGAACGTATCCTGGTCTGATGATACACTATGCAAAGAAAACAAGCATTTTCTGCTGGGAAACACTGGGTCCTGGCATTTATGTTGATGTTACTTTGACATGTACCACCTACCTACACATTGTTCCAGACCAAGTACATCGCTGACAACGTATTCCTTAACTCCTGAATTCTAAAGCCCTGTTTACAAACGAAAACATCTAACTGGGTCTGAGTCACAATATCTACACAACCTTGGTGGTTGTCAGAGAAAAATTTGATCATAAATGTTAATACTTTTTGGTCTAGGACTCACTGGTCCAGGTATAAGAAATACGTTGAAGAAGTAACCTAATTGAGGGCATCAGCTATTTCATGAACAGCATATGGAGGTCATGGCACCTGTCTCCATCCATTCTCATGTCCAGAGGTCCGTCCTTGCTGAGAGAGAAGCCTCGGTCTGCCGTGTCCATCTGCATGGAAGAGCAGCCAGCGTCCAACAGGGCGGCGTCCACGCTCCCATTCTTCAGGCCAAGCCCTCCCAGCAACCCTTTCAACTCACTGAAGCGTCCAAGCACTGGCCTCACTTGGCCTCTACAGAGACACAGACAGAGAGAACTACATTGGCATGTTTGTAAAACAATTTGTAGCTATTTTATGATTCTGATTTCACAAAGTGACACAAAGGATCAACTTCTAGCTGAAATTTATGATTATTGTATTTATTACATTAAACGGATGGTTCTGCAATGGTTAATCGTGTCTTATTTGTCCTATTTGCTCAAATTAGACCTTAAAGAAAAACAACATGGATTTTAAAAGCTTCAGTTCACTTTGTTATAGTTATGAGTGCACAAAATGAGCTTAATTACAATGTGTTTTTTAATTTCATCATTTGAGCGCAGGGATCATCTGCTGAATAAGTGGTAAATCAATTAATGAGTAAGTATACCATAAAAGCAGAAAAAAAACAATCAAAATAAAAAAACAAAAGGCATCATGATTAAGCAGAATTATTTTATAATAGTAATAGTAATAAATGTGAGGTGCCTAGAGATTCCCACATCCAGTAAAAATATACCGTTTCAGTCTGTCACGTTGGGTCACTATTAGGCCTTCATAAGCAGAACATATTCAGTAGGCCCATTTTGTTCCCGGTGAAGAATTAATAAGTTTATTTCTCCTCAGGCTTCATGTATTCTGCTTATTTATCTGTGAGTCATGTGCTGGCACCAAACTGTATTTTCTAGCAGGTCTATGTACACTCGCCATTAATGATGGGCTATTTCTGTCTTGTCGTTTACTGACTGCCCACTGATATGCATGAGTGGTTTGAATTTGTGAGGACAGAAATGTTGCGTGACTCAGGGGGGAACAATACTCCTTTCTGAATGTTTGTACATGCTCTCGCAAACTATCCTACACTAAACATGCTGCCAGGGAGAACTAGGCACTAGGAACATTTGGCGACTCCGGATCAACAGCCTTACATGTCTTTGAACTGTGGGAGGAAACAGGAGCTCCAGGTGGAAACCCACTTCGACATGAAAGAACATGCCAACCCCAAAGAGAAAAGATCCTGGCTGTCCTGGAATGGAATCAACCTGGAACCTCCTTGCTGTGAGGCAGCAGCATTTACTAATCAAATAATTATCTGGATTTATTTAAACTAAACTTAACCTTCAGAATCTAATGAAGAGTACAAAACAACAACAAAAAAAACCCAAAACACATCAAAATTCTCACATTTTTCTAAGCATTGAAAAACTGATGTTTGCAACCTAATGATATTAGTGTTTTTAATATTTAATGGGCATCATTCTGATCAGATCACTAACACTACATTTTATTATAAATAATTCAAGATAATAAATCTCAAAACATGATGACACATTTTTGTGTGATCAAGAGAGCTTAAATATTCAAGAGGTTCAGAGGTTCACTTTTTGAAAAGAATGGGCACGTGTCTGTAATATTTTGAACCTTTGTTTTAGCTTTTATTTAAGAAAGACAAAGCTGATTTTGGCTAACTACATTTGGCATAACAGGGATTTGTGGAAATTCATCCATTTTGTGCCTGACAGATCATCTGGCTTACAGAAAATATTTTTGGGTGGAATATTATTATTACTGGGTGAAATGTGCAATTTAATAAATAGCAAACCTTCTGGTGCATTATTACTGTTTTGTCAATGCCTGTCACTCCATTGCATACCTAAGTATGTTCTTATATCCACACCTCCATATTTATATTTCTAGAGTATTGTATAGTGTACTTCTTCTTCTGTACTGCTGGTACAGTTTTTATTCTACTGTTTTTCATTTTTAGCTGCTCTTACCTTTGTACTGTCCAATTCCTGCTGTGACAAAGCAAATTACCCACTTGTGGGACAAATAATGGTTTATCTTAGCTTATTCCCTGGAGAAAACCTGAGGAAAAATTGCAGCCTTTTTGTTTCTCCTGTAATTCATCAAGAACCTCTTCAGTCAACCTCCTACGTCAAACGTATTCACAATCATTTCACTGCAACATGAGGCGGATGAGAAGAGGCTCTAAAGATGCCAATCAACAGAGACAGCACAAGCAACTGGTAAAGAAAGAATGGAAAAGTTACAGGGTTCTTCAGGATTTCTTCAGAGTGGTCTCGCATCTTCTGCACTCTCACTGAGAGGGAAATGTGACAGGTGCACAGCTACTAACATGGAGATGGTTCCCCAGTTGCTAAGGCCCTAGTGGGCATTCATGACAACTGCAGTTCATAAAATGCTGAGAGAGAGCGAGATAGAGACAGACAGAGGGACAGAGAGAGAGAGAGAGTGAGACAGACAGAGGGACAGAGAGAGAGAGAGAGAGAGAGAGAGAGAGAGAGAGAGAGAGAGAGAGGGAAAGAGAGAGAGAGAGACAAACAGAGAGAGAGAGAGAAAGAAAGAGAAAGAGACAGAG
>JBBMFX010000037.1:15605241-15616064 GCA_037832545.1 Rhabdalestes septentrionalis | reverse complement strand
AGAGAGAGAGAGAGAGAGAGAGAGAGAGAGAGACAGAGGGACAGAGAGAGAGAGACAGACAGAGAGAGAGAGAGAAAGACAGAGAAAGAGACAGAGAGATTCATAGAGATAGACAAAGAGAGAAAGAGAGAGAGAGAGACAGAGTGAGAGGCAGAGAGCGAGAGACAGAGAGAGAGACAGAGAGACAGAGACAGAAAGACCAAATAATATCCACCCCACAGGGATGGTAACGAAATACCATTCCATTTGTTTATCACCTTGGAGAAATGGGTGGGGAGAAAAAGATTTGCTGCAGCATCTGAGCGAATTCAGCTGAAGCACGTGTCTGAAAGCATGCACATACACCTGCACACACACATGCACACAACTTATTGTGTAGATGAGTAGTATGGAAGTTAGTGGAGAGCGTTTTATTTCGGGTTGGATGTGGAGGTGGGAAAGTGACGCGTGCATTGACGCTGACTCCTTTTCATCCTTAATCATTCAGATGGACACGTGGGCGTCTGGGTATGTCTCTCTCTCTCTCTCTCTCTCTCTCTCTCTCTCTCCCTCTCTCTCTCTGTCTCTGTCTCTCTCTCCCTCTCTGTCTCTCTCTCTCTCTCTCTCTCTCTCTCTCTCCTCTTTTGAATTCCTCTCCGTGTTCGCTTTCAAAATTCTTTTGGATAAGAAATAGTCAAATGAGTGGTCACCACTTTGTTAAAAGCGGTCAAATGAGTGCCCAATAAGGTTAAATCATATTCCAATCTAGTCTTGATATGATCACCCACCCACCTTCTCCACCTCTGCTTCTAACCTTCTTTTTACATCCCCCACCTGCCATCATCACTCCCTGAGCTCCTTTTCAGGTGCTGAGCAGCCATACATTTTTCATGTGACCTTTCGTATCTCAAGCATGAACGGAGCATGACCCAGGTAAGAAGCTATAGATTATGACAATCAGCTGAAAAGAAGAAAAACGAAGCTTCTGCAGAGGATCAACAATCTCCAAGGGTAGACAGCACCCCCATTAACTGTTAATTCAAAATATATTTAAATTTCAAATGATCAGTTATTGTTTGGCACAATCTAATTTTCAGAAAAAAGAACCATCTGTTTGACAGCTAAATGAAAAAGCAATCAATTACATTACTATAAGTTGAATTATGTAAATCAATAAAGGTCATTAATGCAGTGTAAAACAAAAAGAATAACTGTAGATACAGAAAACTGAAGCAATGATTTAGAATTTTAAAATAATGTGGGATGAAGCACTCAGCAGAAACCCACACAAACAAACAATCCCTTAGCTGCCCCAGCCAGGAATCGAACCCAGGAACTTCCTGCTTTGAGGATTGGTGCCACCATGCCACCTATAAACAACACAAGGTCATGAACATATTATGTTTGGCATCTTAAAAAGTCAAGCTAAAAAGTAACATGTGACTGCACTAATAACAGGTGTTACTAGACACCCATCATCGTTCAGCTTCACAGTGAAGTCGCCTGCTATAGCTTCTAGGGGCCTGGTTTTGGACTCAATATAACGCAGTCAGATAAAGATGCTGAGTGGCTCTCAGAGACACTGACCAGTGCTGTCCATTGATGCACATCTATACTCTTACTATACTCTATGCTATTATTGTTGGTGAAATTTGACTGAAACGCCAGTGCATGTAAAACTTAATAGCAATGACGTCCAGTAGGTCAAGCTCCATTCCAACAGTTCCTGGGTCTACAGTTCTGGAACTAAAATGGGTCCTGGCTATTCCTGGAAATGCCTAAAAGCATGTAAGTCCCTGAAATTATTCCTGTAAAGGCTTCCACAGTCAAAACCCATCTATATTCCCACCTAGCACGACATAAATATACCAACAGTCATGAACCCCCTGCGAACATACTAGTGATACTTCATTTGCAACATGTTCCATCTCCTACACTGTAAGCGTATTAGTTTTGGTTTTACTCTTCCCACCCACGCAGAACAGCAATCCCATCACAGCCTGGGAGTCCCCGCCCCTCCTCCCCAACACAGTTTGCAGTAAACAGAGAACGGAGAGTAAAGGATGAGTGAAGTCCCCACTTTCTCCTTCTTTCCCCTCTGTTTCCTGCGCATTCAAAGGTCCTCCTCCTCAGCTTTGGTGGAGGGGGGCTGCGGCTTTGGGGTGCCTTGGCCTGTACGCCCACGAGCCAGCTGAAAGATCAAGGATGAGGGAGCGGCTCGCTAAGTCTGCGCCCACGGCTGGGGCTTCCCTCACTCCTCCACGCCTGGGAGTGGGCTTTCTCCCCCCCTCCCTCTCTCTCTCTATCGCTCTCTCTTTCTCTCTCTCCCCCTCTCTCTCTTTTAGCACCCTCATTAATTTGTTGGAAAATCTATAGCAAGGCATTCTCCTGCCCGCCCACACACAATCTCAATGGGATCCGTAAACCACCCACCATGGATCAGTGGGTTTGGAGAGAGAGTGTGTGTGAGAGAGAGAGAGAGCGAGAGAGAGAGAGAGCGAGAGAGAGAGAGGAAGCATCCCAGTCCGTCTGAGCTTGGGGCGCCCCCACCTCTCATGTCAATACACAGCCAATTTAAAGCCTCAGGGGTGCCAAACTTCCCTGTGCACCATTTTCCACGTCTCAAGCCTCTCATGCCTTACTTTTATTGCTTTGTTTTCCAATAATTTTCATTATCTCTCCAAGCATAGCCCCAACTGGCCAAACAATAAGAGTAGCGGCTGGAGGGAAGGATCATGTGTCACCACCAGTGGCACATATCGACAGGGGTTACCGGGATGTCTATGGTACAGCTGTTAGGATCTGCACAGTGCTAAGACTGGGGAGGGTTAGGCCAAGAGTCTCTTGACCTATAGCTTCACTGGTACACCCTATGTGGAGTACAGAAAAATACTGTGGATGGGAGGTGGAAGTTAAATGGATTGTTTTTTTCAGCACCAAACAATTAAGAACACAAGAGCGGTTTTCTTGATGCCTCCTGGAGATTGATAAGTTGATAACTTTAGACTGAAAATGAATAGTGGGCGAAAGAAACTATAAAAAAAACTGCTTGATTGATTCAGCGGGAAATCGAGTGGAATACGACATGCTTTTAAACCATCTAATGGGAACACACAAAGACTTACTCGCTTTCTACTTAAGCATTAATAGCAAATTATTAATTAAGCAAATTATTAATTCTTTCAATCAAGCATGACTTTTTACAAAATTACAGCCCTGGATGTAGAGATGGGTACTGAAACCCGGTACTTAATCGGTACCAGTGCCTAATTATAAAAGACCGAAATATTCATAAGCTCTGATGTTCGGAACAGGAGAAATTAAAACAGACATCACGAGAGAGCTCGAGCACACAAGAAGACAGGGTTCGGACGCACACACAAGACGAGAGGGCTTGCGCTTATGGACGGTGGTGGAGAGAGACAAACGATCCAAAGTATGGTTACATTTCGATTCTCAGCCCATACAAAATCTCAATGCTAAAATGATCTCCTTCTATTGCAACCACTCCGTGACATACAGACAGCAAATCAGTAAAAAACAGAACAGAACAATACACAGATCTATGGCACATCCGTATAAGTAAGCAGGTGTTTTTCTGGGTTTCACACCCACTAAATGTACATCACTCAGGATCATTTCCATGGCTTGCTGAGTAGTGAGTCTTCTCTGCATTCTCTTCCCTTGGAGAGGAGGTTCGTACAGCCCTCTCTCCCCCATACATTCCATTCACACCCCCCCCACCTTCCTGCAGGTTACCTGAGCTGCAGGAAATGACCACATTTACACATGAATTGATGCTAATGATAGCCAAAAAGTTAGCCTGTTAGCAACCTCTTGGCTAAAGGAGGGTTAGAAAATCCCCGGTCTTCTAGTGTTAAAGTCCTTTCTCTCTTTCAACAAATACACCAGTACGGCAGGAATTTGGATAATATTACAGTTATTCATGCTATCAGTAGCCGCTGTTAAGCTGTAGATTCCCAGCTTGGTGCAAGGCTCAGGACCTGACAGATGGAAGGAGCACCACAGCAGTTAAGAGGGGATAGAAGTGGAGCTAGCTGGCTGATATACTAAAGGCTATCCTAAAGCCTAACCCTAAGCTAAATTTTTACCGCAAGAGACTGACCTCAGAGTTCCCTCCATATTATCTCTCACAGCAAGAGATGAGGATTACAGAATTTAGTCATTGAGCTCAACGGATGGATCTGTTCTTATCTGGGGCGCACCGGTGTAAGAGAGAGATTAGGAAGAACTTTAACTGATATACAACCTACTATACAGTTAGATATGAGCATTTTTTCTCAGGTAAACTATGAGCACTTATTCTCAAGTAGGGAGGTGGAGGCCTCATGGTAGGATACTTGCCTCTGGACCCAGAGGTCATGGGTTCGAATCCTACCTTCAGCATGCCACCACTGAGCAAGGCCCTTAACCCCAAGTTGCATCTCTATGTAACTCGTGTGTGCATAAGAAATAGCCTCATGGTATTAAGTAGAGGTCGACCGATATATTGGGGCAATATTTGGCATTTTTCAATGTATTGGCATCGGCCGATGTCCAAGTGCACTATGCCGATTTACCCAGTATTATTGTTGCTGTGGAACACGTGGCCCATGCTACTTGCTTGCACTTAAGGATTTTGATGCTGCTGTGTTTATTGTTAACAATAACAATACAATAACTTTAACTTGTAAAGTTTTGTTTTTTTAATTTAAGTTTATATTTATATTTAAGTCATTATTCACTAAATTATATTTTACCTCAAAAAGAGGGGGAAACATTCGATTATTAGGCAAAAAAATATCGGCAGCATATAGCGTCCATCGGCTGACCATGACTCCAAAATATCGACATCGCCATCAGCTACTGAAAAACCCATATCGGTCAACCTCTAGTGGGGATGGTAACTTACTCAGGATACCTCAGTGGTGCCAATAGCAGTCTTGGGATTTGAACCCACGACTTTATGATCACTAAGCCACCAGCTTCCCTAATTAACCCATACATTTTGCATGGTACTCAGGTCCTTTCAATACATATTAGCTATACTATCCTCGAAGTCTCAGTGCAAAACTAAAGAGAAGTTTATACATCAAACATGTCTTGATTGGCTATTTGAGAGGAGAAACTTCAGGCAAATTATTTTTTTGCCAAATACTGGAATAACTCTGGAATGGTCTCAGATCAGCATGAAAGGTATCCTCTACCAGCATGATGAAAGGTAGTGAACGTTCTTATACAGACCTGTTGGAGGGAGTGGAGGGCTCCTCCGTTATGGACCCCGCCTTTTTTAACCTCCGCCTAGAAATCCCCATATGAGCAATGTACTGACTCATGAAAGAGCGCCCCCTGGTGGAAGGAGCAAGAATGTGGGGGGGAGAGAGAGAGAGAGAAGATGTGGAAAAGTGATGACCGGTTACATGAGTAAGCAGGGGGTTAAAAACATTGACACAATAGACCCACAACGCCAGCAAGCATGACACCCCACAGACCCAACCACCGAGAGGCGTGGCCAACGCCCATGAGCAGGAGTGGAAAGAGAAAAGTGGAGCAGTAATTACTGCAAGTGTGGACGGCAGGAGTGATTTGTTGCCACTCAGTTTTTGTCTGTCATGGATAAACTCTAAAGGACTGCCACAGGAATTTCTGTGGCATGAGGAGTACAGTGAACAAGAAACAAACAACAAAAAAAGAAAATTAGCTCACCTTAAAAAAAAAAAAAAAAAAGATTAAAATGTGTTACCACATAAAAAAACAATTAAACCAATAAAACAAAAATGCTAATTGCGCATAGCATGTAAAATGATACATCTAAACAAAAACTAAATAAAAAAAATATATAATAGTATAGAATAAATACTTAAATACACTAGGAAACACATTGCATTTGACAGGCTATGGTCCAAATAACACTGTAAATAAAGGAAGAAATAAAAAACTAATGAACAAAAAAAGCAACTAACAAGCCAGATAAAATGCTCAGATATATAAACACTAGACTTCAGAACGACAACATGGTCTGGAAGTTCTTCTGTGAGAGGGCTAAATTCCCATGACCTGAGTAAGAGAAAAATGCAGTCCAAATCAAACACTGGCTCTCCGCATATAGGTAGAGACTGTCAGTTGAATAAAATGCTGCTTTGGTCTGGAGTTATACTTGGAAAGGCATGCAGCAATTTGGTTACACCGGGAGGAGCCGGGGACGTGAAATGTACCTGCTTATCCATTGCCAAACCTCATTCCTTTACAGCGCAGACAAAAATTCTTTCCCTTTTCTGTTTGAACCACGTTCATTCATAGTGGGGTGCAGTCCAAACGTGGCATTCAGCCGAGAATTTACTACAGTATTAGTAAAGAATATTATTTGTCTGCAATATTGTTTACAGAGAACCTGGGTGGCTGTAACCCACAGGCAATTATGCAAGTAGGTATTTCCTACTAAATGTGTTTGTTATGGTGGGTTAAACTCTCCCACCCTCGCTGCAAGCATTATTACACATTCATCAACAGGGGACTGGTGATCTTATAACCCAACAGTCGATACCAGAAAGTCTTTGAAATCTCATACCAATGTAACAAAAAAACAAAGTTACAAGAAAAGGCCTTAGCTACTGCGCTACCTCAGAAATAAAAGTGTAACTCTAACACCACATTTAATATTTAAAAAGACTTCTACTTATATGGGAGTTTTTCCTGGTTCTGTTTCTCCTGCCATCGGCAGAAGACAGGGTGATAGATCAAGCCGAAACTTATTTGCCATGGAAAACAAAACCTAAGGCAATTCTGTGTGTGTGTGTATATGTGTGTGTGTGTGTGTGTGTGTCCCTGTCCTAAAGGCTGCATTACCGCATATGGAAAGAAAGAAGACAGGCAGTAATAGATCAGCTCCTGTCACCGCTCTCACACATCGCTAGAGACAACATTTGTTTTGGTTGGTCTGTCCTTCTCTGCTGTGCGAGACCGAAGAAAATTGCTACGCTCAATCAAAACTGCGCAAACACACTTTTGGTTTCTAGTGAGGACACTGAAGGGTGCTTATTCTATGAACATGCTTTTTAGCTTACTACACACTTCCGCTCGAAACAGGACAGGGCTCTGTGCCATTCAAACAGGCTGCCCTTAACTACCCTGAACACCATGTTCATAGGTACCATAAAGGTCTCAGTAAATAACAGTTTAGGGAGCAGATGTTCTCAGCATGAACAGCCAATAGCGCCTTTTTCTCCACTTCTTTTTCATGTACAAAAATACATCAATGTAGCCGTTTTTGCTCTTGAAAAACTGACAATGAAAGCACAACCATTTTGCTCTGATGGTCATGCTACATCACTTTTTCACAGAAAGAACCACATATCTTGTTAAAAAAATTTGAGCCATGCATTTTTTATGCAACACAAAAAAGCATCTCAGGAACGTTCAGCTTAACTGGCCATCCTTTTGCATTTAATCACCATTGAACCCCTGAGTAAAACTGAATATGTGAAAGTGTCTTTTGTTACTGTAATTAAGTGTTTAAATGAAAAAAGAAAGCACTGCACTGTACTTGAGGATACTGCCACCTTGTGGCATAAAAAATATTTCAGGCCTCATAAGGAACGTGTCAATGAACACAAGAAGTGTGATTAATGCGAACACACACTGACAGGTTGTAAAGCAATTTTCTTTACATACATTTCAAAAGATCCAAGACTTGATTTGTTTTCATATATGAATCATTACAATTTTCTAGATGCGTTCAAACCCACATAGACAATACTCACAGGCGCTGCTCCAGGTCAGCGGTAGGGTTTACAGTTCCGTTGTTAACTTCTGGGGGCGGTGTGGGGGAGGAGCCCTGAGAAGGTGAGCTGGAAGTGCTGGAGGAAGGGCTAAACGGCTCGGGACTAACAATATTTGGTGGTAATTGGGAGGATGGGGTGTCTGATGGCAAAGGAGAGTTTGTAGAACTCAGACCTAAAACATAAATGGGTATTAGAAAAGAAAGCTCCGGTTTTATGATATATATTGCAGATGCCATAGTTATATTGTTACTTTGTTAGTTTATCTGATATGATATTTGCTCTATTCTACTGTTCTGTTCTTATTGTATATCTTTATTTTCTCCAGTTCCTCTTGTCGCATTGAGCATTCCCTTGGGATGAATAAAGTTCTTTCTTATCTTATCTTATCTGAAGCATGTTCAAATGTGCACACATGAACACGGAAATGAAATGGATTCTTTAATTACTGGCCATTAAAAAAAAATACTGTGTAATTCATATATCTATTTGCAACTGTAGCCTACTGTTAAACTATAATGCTTAGTGGACCAAATATGACTTGACTAGAAATGCTTCTGCACATCTATATAAGCTTTACAGTTGGGTGACAAAGTGTCAATCAAGCATGAACCACCAGCACAGCATAAAAGCTAGGCCTGGATTCCTCACAAGCTTCTGAGGCTGCACTAGAGGTGTGGATAATGAACTTTCAGCTGCTCCCAATTAGAGGTCGTTGCAGCAGATCAACTGCAGAGGTCTGTTGTGACTGAAGCTCCTGCCTCCGTATTAAAAAAAAAAAAAAAAACCTACTATCAAAGTCAATAACACGATCTCCTCTATTGGAAATATCTGAACTTATGTTTCCTCAATATTTTACTCAGGTATTCTCTTTTTACCCTTTTCCCATCAATTTGTCACCAATCTATATGTGTAAAGATGTGTCTTATTTCTCCAGACATCTGCTTAATTTTCTCAAAGTTTTGAACTACAAGTTGACGCATATACATGAACCCGTTATTGTATTTTTTCATTGTATTTAAGACAAAGTCAGACAGCAGGATGCAGAGTTTAATTCCAACCTGTAGTAGGACTACAGACTGAAGAGGTTGGAGAACCAGACATAGGGGACACGAGTGAAACATCTGGAAAGTTCTGCGCAGAGGACCTCCGGCTCCTCCTGCCCTCCTGCTCACTGCTGGTCACTTTCCTCCTCTCCTTACGGATGTAAGGGGAAGCTTCATCCATCTCTCCATCCTCATATTTTAAAGCATTCTACACAATAGAGGAACAGAAATGCAGAACTGTATTGAACAGATTTGTATCAGAAGTGTTGTAAATTGTCCTGAAAAGTGAATACGGGGCTTTTTTTGTCCACCTCATATGTGGTTAACTGTTGCTTGAGGTCCGGGTCAATGCCTCTGCAGTTCATGTGCTTCTTTATGATGCGCTCCATTCCCTGCTGCTCCAGAGAGTCAGTCACATCGTAGAAGGAATCCTGATCAGGCAGAGCCGCGAGAGTCTGCAAGCGAGAGGGCAAGAGTGAGAGAGTGAGCGAGACAAGAGACAGAGAATGAGGAAACAGAGGAATGTTGGAAGCAATCGCAATTAGGATAAAGAATATAAATAAAAATTTTGAGAAAAAGGCATAGACCTATTCAGTCCTGTGCAAAAGTCTTAGACACCTTTGCAAATAGCTTAAAGCCATTTGTCGCAGTGTGTGATAATGTGTCTTTCTTGCAAAGTTAACATTACAGAATGTGCAAACATATTTTAATAAGCTGCAAAGGTATCAAGAGATGTGTTTGTATAAAATTAGTTGATATTTTGTAAGGCCCGGTTCTAGATTTCTTCCCGGTTCCTCCAAAAGTTGTTTATATTTGTTAATCTCCATCAGCAGTTCAAAATTAATTTAATGTTGGACTGACCGAGCCAAACCAGGTTTCTGATAGACAGGCAAGTAATACTGGAGTTCCACAAGGAACACACTGATATACTGCACATAAATATTCAGTAATATTAATGTGGGGAAAAAAACTAAAACAAAGACACACTGCTATTTTCAGAGGACAATTTTACAAAGTGCAAAACTATCAAGGGAAATATAGAACAAGGAGTAAAGGTGGGTAAAGGTTAGTTTGTTTTACCTTGTTGATAAGAGTCATAGTGTAAACCAGGAGCTCTGTATCAGATCCATCTTTCTCTTCCAGAATATCTGTCAAGTATGTCCAGGATTTGACACCTGCAACAGCACCTCATGAGTGAGTGAAGTTTCTGAAGCCAAAACTAATCATTAAAGAATAAACAAACAAGCTAAAACTCCAACACTCTTTCTCCGAGGGTCTTTATTTGGTTTTGTATGAATCAGCAGGAGCTCTGCACCTCTTTTGCTGTCCACTGTGTTGACGGCCTGAATGAACAGAGGACTGTTAGACTCTGTGTATTCAACAAACACTATCAGCAGCTTCAGAGCCGTCTTCACCACCAGCCGGGACTAAGAGAGGGGAAAATCAAAGACAGAGATGAGAAACAGTGCTCTTGGGGTTCTTGCATTAAGACTGTTTGTGCACTAGGTGGCAGTATCAAACCTAGATGCACTCAGTGCAATGACAAGGATGATTTAGAGAAGTTGTCAATCAAATTTGCAGTGATAATTAAAAAACCTTCATATGCATCCAGTCCAACACTTATTGCAACATGTGAGAGTCTTTTAAACAGCATTTGTAACCATTTTTAAACACATCTACAGATTACTGTATTCCTTTACAGGAAAGAGAATCAAAATGTTCAAATTTGGTCCAATGATACAATTAACAGAAGGAATTGAACAGCATTAAAGAACTGAGTTATACTTTGAGGCTCTGTGGCTAAACGATCTGCTACTATAATGAAAATATTTGATTGTTTACATTTGTTTTAGGTATTTGTAATGAGATATTGGAATCAAATTTAGAAAGAGGAGAATATTATAAATGTTTTTTTTCCGGATGGGCTCAAACTTCTGGTCTGTAGTGTACACACACACACACACACACACACACACACACACACACACACACACACACACACACACACACACACACACAC
>JBBMFX010000037.1:15578480-15588659 GCA_037832545.1 Rhabdalestes septentrionalis | reverse complement strand
CATGATGTGACTGAAAATTATTGCAATTTGAAAACCAATATTATCAATTAAACAAATTCAAGTACACAGATATTTTTTAAAAACACACATTTCCATGACTTTTCCAAAACTTTCTGAGTTTATTTATTTTCCAAAACTTTTCCAGGCCTGGAAACTCCCATTTTAAAGTTCCATGACTTTTCCAGGTTTTTCATGACCGTACGAACCCTGATTTAAGAAATCAAGAAATAAAATATTGAAATAGCCTCTTATTCTAGAGTTTATAAATCTCATTCCTATCAACTTTATCCTGAGTGTTGTATATTCCATAACAGCCTGCGAGCTTTGTGACTCAGTGTGTCCTCCTGCAGACTCAGCTGACGTTAAGTGGGTTAGGTCAAAGGCTAGGCAATCCTTGGAGATCAGTGATAGTTTTTTCCATTGTGGCTCTGTGCTTGCTTAATTACCCATCAGCGTCACCTCATCATCTCACCTGTGGATGAGTGTGAAACATCACTTGAGCAAGCCATACCTCAGCTACTCAGCATGACTAGGCACTCTTCCATGTGCCACTGTTCCAATGGTGTACGCTATGGGCTGATGGCGAATCCTCTCTCTCTCATGGGTCCATTATTTGCAGGAAATGGAATTTCTAGCGTTGCCTCTTAGTGATCGGACCTCATAAACACTGCAATTGCACATGAGTTTGCTTACATTTGTTATTGGAAACCACCTAAATGGTCCCGTATGAGGATGGCTAAAAGAATAGCATTTCTGATTGCACATATTCACAAATGCAGTGGCGAGGAAAAAAGCAGGAATTCTAAGAATGACACAGCCTTTGTGTATAAAACCAGCCAGTCTACACATCAGACTTTGAATGAGATTCTGCAGCGCTACCGTCAATCAAAAACACCCTCCTACATAACCTTGAGAGGTTTGAAACGGCTCTTTCTTCTTTTAAAACCAGGTTGACGCAAGAGACGACATCACGGCATCAAACGAAACAACCTGTGCCTACCTCTACGATGACGAAGTATTGAACAGACTCAAAATAGCATCCAGGTCTCGTGGGAGTGCCACTGGATGTGGGGTTAGGATCATCTTTCTTTCATAAACCCAGCGCTCTCTCTAAAGAATAATATTCTCCCAGTTATCAGTTTTGTTTACGTGCTGTGTCTGTTTTTAGACAGATAAAAGAAAACATGCTAAAAAATTAATGTTTCCTGCAGCATCCGACGGGAGCATGCTTTTTACGGCACGCTGCCCCTTTAAGAGACCTGCCTTCTCTACCAGTGGAGATGGACGTAACAACTCCCTGAAGGATTTGGCTATAATGGGCTTGGCATTTGCAATGGTGATTTACACTGAAGTCGAAGTGAGTCATCTGCATTGATATTTCATACAGAGCAGTGTCGGGAGCTACGCTCCCAGGGTCCTCCAGGACCGATGCAGCTAGGGAAAGGGAGGGAAAAGGTGAGGAGCCAGAGAAATTCCACCAATATCTCCTGCACAGTTCTATCTCAGGAAACAGGAATCCTTTCATGTTTGTTGGCAGGACAAAGACGAGCCATCAGACATGTCTGATGAAGTTGTTGCATGAGCCAAGATACACAGAAGTTTAGGACCAAAAACCAACTAACCAAAATGAACCAAATGTGCACTATTAACACCTGCATGCTCCTCTGACTGTTTACAACTGAGAATAGTGGTCAGGATGCAGAAGGCCTTTTTAAGCTGCAGTTACTGCCTTTACCAGCAGAGGGAATAGGAGAGTTAGCAGAGAGTTAGGCACTATGAATGCCTGGGACACTCAAGGCAAATAGGAAGGGGGGAAAACAAACAATCTAACCACCATGTACCAGCTTGACCTCTTGGTTGAATGACAGCAAAGTAAGAAACTGGCATAACTCGTTTCCCCAAAAACAAACACATGCTAAAGAAAAACAAAAGGAAAAAGGAAAAGAAAAAAAACGTTACTTGACACAAAAATAGGTTAGGACCCCTTCAGTACTGCGCTTAGAGCATTGACTGAAAGACACAGAGAGAGAAATAGAGACAAGAGACAGAAAGAAAGAGAGATGCGTCAATGTTCCCATCTCTCATTTGCGAACTCTGATAAGCAAAGGAGGCCAGGAACCTGAGAGACAGTACAAATTCTACCTGTGGCTCTCCTGCCCAGTTCAGTTACAGCAGGGGGTCTAAAATGTCATCAGGGGACTTTTGGAAATATCTCCTTACACTAACAGACGCACCATTAAGGAGAGAGATTGCCTGGAACAGGATCACTTTTCCTAGTCGTTCAGTTGCCATGGCACAAAGTGGATAGGGGGTGGAAAGGGTGACTAGTTTTTCTCTTTTTTTTCCATCCTCATTTGACGTTTGGCATGATATACGTTCTGCGTTTAATTGCATAGCTGTACTAATAGCCACGATAACACCATTTGTCAGCTACCTCATTTTGCAAGCTCCAGGTGAATAAGCCTCTGTTTTATCTGGGTGGGATTGGTCAGAAGTGCTGTATGATAACTTTACAGTTAGTATCTCACTGTCCGCAACGAGCCAGTGCTGACTTGCATGCATCAGCCCAATCTCCGAGCTGAGCCACAGATTAGTGTATCGATCGGACCTAGCTTGGGGTTCGCCACCATCAAACTTGACATAGCTAGCAGAGCCAGTTGTTCCCAGACATGCTGCCAGCAGTACTGAAAAAAAGGGAGTTTCCTCACACATAATAACCCCCCTCATAACGAATTTGCATAACGGGTTGACTGGCGTGTGTTGACGGAACTCTCGCAATTCCCACTTATTCAGGTGTGCATCTGGCCCTGGAAATCTGTCATTGAGCTCGTCAACTGGGCTGCTACAATCAAAATGAGCCCCTATTTTGCCTGAAGGGAAGATAAGCAGTCATGTTGCCCTGGTACAGGAAAAACAAGCATGCTGCAGCTTTATTTACTGTGGCTTCTCTGATTGCAGAGGTTGACAGCTTTGTTGGTAACAGCTGTCTGTAATCAAATACAATTAAATTAACCATCAATCACGTCAGCAAATTGGACAGTACTAAACAGGCCACACAAAGAAAAAAACAATCACAGTCACTGCTCTGGAGTATGACACCCTCCCATGCATTTCAAATATATAATTTCCTTTCATGTTTGATTGAGAGTCAAATTTGTGAATCACATACCCAAAAATACTTCACAGCGAATGACAGCTAGTCACAGCTGAATCCAAGATGGCTCCAGAAGCACTTCTGGCAGAAGCAGAGGAATTTGATAGATGGACGTGGACCAGGTAGACATGTAAAACCTCAACGTCATTTGACAAGTGGCCGCCCCAGAAACCCTTAATGCTGACGACTGGGTCATCGCCAGATTTCACATCCTGTAAACATGGAGCCAAGGAGAGAAGAGATGTGGGGAGCCTAGACAGTGAGGTGTTTTGCTTGCCAAAGGACAGGAAATGCTTCTGGCAATTACTCTGTCAAGTGGTAATTTTGTTGGTGAATTTAAACAATGATGTAGGCCCCCAAAACACATGTGCTCCCTTGCCCTTGACCACAAGTTAGCGAGATAAAGGAAGGGAGAGGGGAGCAGCGGCAGTGAAACCGGCCCCAAAAGACTGAGCGGCGGCAAAATTACCACATGTTGCGTAATGAGTTCCTCAGAACTGTCTGCGAGAAAGAGGGAGAGTCTCCCTCAAGGCTGTTTTTAACTGCGAGGCTTATTTGTTAAACAGATCGATTTTTTTTTGTGTTAGGGGTGACAAAACACCACCGCATTCCACATCTATTCACGTGAGCAAGTTCCTGCGGGAAAAAAAAGCCTTAAAGCCCTTGCCGTGAGCTCTAAGCCTGGGAAGAGCATGACTCGACTCCTTGAGTCAAAACAGCACTTTCATGTGCTGAAAACCGGCAGTGGCGAGGCCAGTGTTTGGAGAGTGTCTCACTGTCAGCGTGAATGATGGATGAGAAACTCCTTGAGCGTGTGCTAGCGTCCATGTCTGTGTGAAAGGGAATGTGTCTGGATATGTGTACAAACACACGTGTGGGTCCACTTCAGGTTTGGACAAGAGAGAAAAGGCCCCGGGGCTAGACTGGACACAGAAGCTTACTAGGGCAGTAAAAAGTCTGGAGTCTCACCTGTCCTCGAAACCACCTCCAGGTGTACTGCCTACTTCGCCCCAGGGTTATGTGCTGTTAACAGGGGCATTCCTGTATGCAGCACCACGCACTCATCTCCATCCACGCTGACTGTCAATACCATCTCACACCCAATCAGTCTGGCTCCCTCACTCTTGTCGCCACCAAGTACGCTGTCCCAGCCAAACTCCTTCCATGATACCCGCGCATAATGGATGTTGTAACTCTTGCACTAAGAGGAAGATTTGTGAAAGCCTTATTAAGATGTTCGGAAAGGGGTTTGCTATAAAAGTAGCATGTTTGTCGGAAGCTTTTGATTTGTTTTTGTTCAGAGATTTAGGCAGGAATTTATTTAAAAATTCATTTCACAACATTATGAGGTTTAAAAACCGGGTTGAAAAATTGTTGGGTTCTTTTTTCTTTTTCAAACATCCAAATCCAAGCTGTCATTACCTTCTGGCAAACAGCCAAAGTGAGTCCTTGCATATTTCTTCTTCATGGCCTACCTTGGAGTTAATTCGTCTTTCTCTGGCAACTTAAGACCCTTAAATGAGTGATGTCTTGTACAGAAGCCCGTCTGCTTCCACTCGGAACAGCCCAAATGATCAGCGGTGATGAAAAATGAATAAAGGCAAAAACAAACTGCAGCGTTCTCCCTCCTCGAGGGAAGTGTTTAACACCGTACCCTTGGCTTCAGTGGACATGTCTTATTCAGAGGCTTTGCCCATGCACACAGGGGTGGGAATATGCTCGCACCTCTCAGGCCAGAATAGCAAGAAAATAAGCGGAACACAAAGCTTAGATTTCTCGTCGGTAATCACAACAGCACTGAAACCCGGATGTGACCTGTAAAGTTACCCGTTTCTTCTTGTATGGAGACTCGGTAAAGAGCAAACAAAGAACTGAGAATTCTTGGTCGACAAAACAGTGCTTCCAGAGCTTTGGTCCTTTAATACCCTTTGGCCTAGTGTTTTCTTGCTTTGCTACATTTACATGAACTCAAGAAGGGATTGTTTATTTGAAGAATTTGCATGGTGCGGGGCAAAGCAGGAATTCTCAAGCACAGGACGCACCTGTCCATCTTCACCCCTTCTTGTTCATCGATCGTAAATTTCTGATAAAGAAGAAGAGATCTTCCCCAGAATCTTTCCCTCTCGTCCCTTACGATAACAAGGCCAGGAGAGACGGGAAGCTAAGATAGAGATAACTTCAAAAATAAATAAATAAATAAATAACTTGGCCCTATTGATTCCTGCTGCGCTTTCACGGGTGGTTAACTGCCTCGTCGGGGCTATAAAGTCTTTAATGGGTCTGTGATTGCTCATGTGCTGACAGACTGGGGGCTGTGGATCCGATGTGGAGGCGGAAGGGGCAGGGTGAAGGGGCTGATCTGCAGCGGGTCATCCCTCCATCCTGAGGGAGACGACAGATACGAAGGAGCAGTGAGGGAGGATGAGGAAGGGATTTATGTCCAGGTGTTAGAAATGGCAGCTATGGCGCGTATCCACCTCCACCCTGCAACAAAGCCTGTCAGAGGGCCCCGTCTCAGCACCTTCACCTACACACATGTTCTACAGGAGAGGAAATTGTGTGTGTGTGTGTGTGTTTGTGTGTGTGTGTGTGGGGGGGGGGGGGGTTATGACTGTGCCTATGTGCAAAGGAGACCAAACTTCATTGTATTTCACGTACAAGTGCAGCTTTGAGGCAGAGAGTGTGTTTGTGTGTATAAGGGACCTATAACCTGTCTGAACATGTGTTGTATGTATGTGAAAGGGTCTGAATTAATAGTTTTCCTTTTCTTTTCCTTCTCTTTCTTGTAAAACGCAGGCAGTGACATGAACACCTTGACATACAGAAAGCCGTACTACCATGCAGATACAGGGAGAACATTCAAACCCCCCATTTAAAGCACCCTTGGCCGCCACAGCCAGCAATCGAACCCAGAACCTTCTAGCTGTGATGGCACAGCACTACCCGCTGTGCCACCGGCCTCTGCAAGCACGGTATCTTCACAGCGGAAATAGTTTTAGCAGCAGGTACACAGGACACTACTGACACCAAGTTCTACCAAATCAAATAAACTAAAATCCTCCTAAATACAATCAGTCAAGAAAACAGTTACTTTAGTTGTTTGTCCAGGAAAACACATTATTAATATACATCTAAATAAATAAAAGTCATTTTAAAGTTGTTATTCTTCTTGCCATTAAAAGAGTACAATTCCCTTAGCTGGTCCTAAAACTCTGGGTAATATATGGTCACTGTGAATACTGGGCTTGTTCAGTAAGAGGTTTAGAAATGGTTATAAAATCAAAATGAAATGTACGCAGCTGAATAAATAAAAACCCAGACTCAAAGTTTCTTTTTACCCATCACTGTAAATAACCTTTAAGGGATTCATTCTTACCATTTATCAGAGTTTGTGATTCTTATACCTTGCCTGAAGTCCGAAAGGAATATCCTGCATGTTCGTTATTATAATATGAGCAACATTCATTATTTTGCAATCATCTTACAAAATTCTACTCTAAACACTCTAAAACAGCAGGGGTTTAAGTGCTATAAAAGGCGATTTTCTGTGAATTGCTCCACATATACAGAGGTGGTACAAAGTCACACATATGTAACTATGGTTCATTTATTCTAAGCATTAGAAATGTACAATTAATATGGATTGCTTCGATTGAATAGACTGCTTTCAGTGTTAGATCATCATTGGCAATTTTGCTAAATAATAATAGTAAACAATAGAGAGAAATTTGACTTGTATTGTAGAAAATATACAAAATATACAAAATGTATTTGTAGCTATTAATTTACGAAAACAATTTTGGTCCAAGGCCCAGTATTCTACTCATACAAGAACACTCCTAAAAGTCATTACAAGAAGACATACGTCCAGAAAAACAAACTGATACTCTTCCAAATTACTGAGAGACCTGGGTAACACTGAAATGTTTTAGAGCAGCTGTGCAGTTGTGGTCCTGTCTGCCAACGGTGAATGACGGCTGATAATGAGATGTTTTGTTATTGAAGGTGCAGGGAAGAGGAAGCGCCTGCATGACTCATATCTCCATCCCATGAATTATAACTCTGCTGCTGCTCTCTCTCTCACTCTCTCTGTTTTTTCCAGAGTGGAAACTAGCGAATAACTTTCTATAACCACCTATAATGAGCATGGCACGCCGGCACAATCCTTTGTCATCATCTTCACCAAAGGTGCCTGAATGGATAATACCCCACATTAAACGCACTGTTATTCCCTGCAGCGACAAATGCTTCTTGCAGCGTCGAACCCTGTAGTTTTGTTAAGGATGTGTATTTGTTCCTCGTAAATTTTAAAGAAAGAAATTGTTAAGAAGGATTTTATGGATGGATTTTATGTGTCAAAATGTGGTAAAGCCCCGCTTTTCATGGGGGTTACATTCCAAGAGCATCTGCATATAGTTAAAAATCACTTTGTTGTGATGTGGTAAATTAAATACCTAAAATCACCTATTATTATAGTGTAAACCCTAAATATGCCCCCAAATATGTTCCCAAAACACTTTAATTTCATTTTCAATTAAGTAAATGCATATTGTACGGCAGTTTACACGGAACTCCCGCAGTGCGAGAATGTAAAATAGACTGCACTATAATATTTTATTTTTTCTTTGGTGTGCATTGTCATTTTCTTTGGTATAAGCAGGTAAATACAGTAATACATTCATTTAATTTACTATTATAAAAATACAGGGCTTTAAGGAGAACAAAACGAAAAACACATGAACACCCGAGACAATCCACGGGGGAAATTCTGGACTGCAGCTGCGTCCAAAGGCAGCAGGCATTCAGCAGCTGCAGTCCAGAATGGCCGCTTTCTTTGTGTCTCTATCCACAGAACCAAAACATGCATAGTTATTTTTAATATGGAAATGAGGCTATATTTATGTTAATATGAATAATACAAAATTAGCTAATTATATTATTCTTAATAATTTAGCACTTAAATGTATGAAAATGTATATATTGCCATAAAAAAGTGTGCAGTTTCGGTGTTAGTGTGGGAGTTTCAGCAAACATATATTTGTTATGTTCTCAGAAAAAATCTATGTTGGACTTAAACCGTGACTGCTGATCCACATAAAAGTGAGAGCTAACTGTAATACTCTAACTGACCATTCTTCATCACCTCTAGGGGAAATAATAAAAATACCAAATCTGATTAGTTCAATTACAATATTCATCCTGATACTGTCCTCTGGTAAAATACTACTGTCAAGTAAATCAGAGTGTAAACAGGAACACTGGCCTTATAATATTGAGATAAACATCAGATTGGGTATATTAGTATCTGCAGAAAAAAAATCTGTGATTTTTTTTAGCACAAACCTGACAGTACATTTGATCATTTCGTGATTTTATGATTTGAAAACAGTCTGTTCGAATTCAACGCTTGGATTATGAATCATGGATTATGAAGCATCTACAGCCACAGGATAAAGGTCCTTCAATGACCAGGATTTTTAACTGCTTCTACACTTTTTCTAGAAGACTGGGAGGAGGAAGAATGATTGCAGTGAAAATTGTCCAGTAGAACCTCATTAGAAAAGCACTGCCAACAGAGCAAGAGAGTGTAGGCCTCTAGTTTACCATGCCAAGTGTCACCTAGAGTAGTATAAGCAGTAGTTAAAGCACTATTATAAGCAGTAGTATAAAGCAGGATTTGCTCTGTGCAGCAGCAGTACTGTGTTCTCTTGAGATGGAGCATCATTCAGTATCTTTGTGGTGAGATCTAGCAGCTATTTTGGGATACAGAGCTATTCATTCAACATCAGTACCTGACCTGACTGAAGCTTTCGTGATTGAAAGCAATCAAATTCTCTCAGCAATGTTCCAGCATCTAGTATAAAGCCTTCTCTGAAGAGATGTGTCTGTTACAGAACAAATGTTGACTAAGTAAGCAAACCTTTGAACTTGTAGTGTACACTGTTCACAGAAACTGTTTAATGTAGCACCAGGAATAAAATGATGCACTGCAGAAAAAAAAATTATGTTATGTAGCCATGATATTGATAGATAATTGATAGATTTTTTTCGTTTCTTTCATGACACTTACTTTGTAAAACAATAACAATAATAATAAAAATAATCATAGAAGCCAGTATCGCAACTAATGGCTCCCTAAGCTGGCAAGCCCATTGCTGCTGTAGTGTTAGGTGGAGATCCTAACTGTTCAATGATTGTCACTCATACAATAACAATGCATATGTAATTTGATCTGTCCTATTATTGTGTAAAGTCCATTTGTCAGATGTGAACACACTACAGCACACAGTGTGAACAGCACAAAATTATTTCCCTACATTTCATCCATTCACCAAGCAAAGCAGTGAGCAGCCTGGAACACAGTGCTGCAGAGGACTGTGTGGGGACAGTACCAGTTCTAGGATACAATCCTAGAGAGCATGGGGCAACATATATACAAACATATACACACATGTAAAAATATTTAAATTAATTACAATCTCTCTGATTAATAAACTGCATTTTTGCAGTAAATTTTGGCATATGAGTGAATGTCTTAACATTTATTTTATCTAATGACTGTTTTTGACTAGGAATCTGCAATCTGTGTCAAAGTACAGCAGCCAATAAGTTTAGAGGAAAAAAATGGCTACTTTCAAAACTCCCTCTGAATACAGCAGCATTTCACCATCCCAAAACACTTTCTGTTTCTCAACACAGTACCAAAAACTGTAGTTATTTTTATATGGAAATGTGACTGAATTTACATAAAAATTTATGTTGCAAAATTAGACGTTTATGTTTTTCAAAATAATTTAGCACTAAATATAAAAAATTATATATTGCCACAAAAAAGACGCGATGTCCGTGCCTCGTCCAGCACATCCCCTCATCCTAGTGCAGGTTTTGTTTGGGCGCAGTGCTTAGCAACCCAGCCCGAGGACAAGGGAGCATGGTGGGCGTGCCCGAACGTCACAAAAGCAAAAAATAATTCTGAGGATATCTGCAGTTTCCACATTAGTGCGGGGTTTCAGCAAACAATTATT
>JBBMFX010000037.1:15566145-15578380 GCA_037832545.1 Rhabdalestes septentrionalis | reverse complement strand
ATAAATATACATACATATATATACATATATACATATATATGAACAACTATTAAAAGATTGAAGAGCTTCCTTCATCTCCTCAAAAACCCAATTTTTATTGTCTGAAAAAAGACCTTACAGGGCACAATGTTGAGTGTTAAATATGATACAATCTAGAAATTGAACCATGATGTATACAGACTCAGCTTCTTGACAGTTATTAGGTAAGGTATGAACAAAAACTCACATCTCTGAAAGAAAAGGAACAGTCTTACAGGAGAAGGACATATTTTACATAGTCCAAGTTAAAATAATCCGGTTTGGACCACACTACTGACTCATTAAAGTGTAAATGGCAGCAGGTGTTTTTAAAATGTGCAGGAAAAATGTAAACCAAAATAAATAATGATCCAAGGTTTGGCTCTATTAAAGGACTCTATATTTAACAGAGTTACTGTCCCTCAGACTGCAACTTGCACTAAGGAACTGATGTGCAAAAGTGGGCTAGGTTTCAAAAGACCTGCTGATGCCAGATAGCCTACTTTAATATGCCTAAATGCAAACAAAACAAAAGAAACAGGGTCAAATCTGATCCAGCGTGATCTATTCAGCGGCAGGCCACGGTCGACTGCTGCTCGCTTTTGAAGGGCTTCATTGCTCAAATGAAGCAAAGAGTGCCACACTATCGCTGGCACGAGGAAACAATGCAGGCTATATTTAAACGAAAATCAAAGTCACTGGTACAGGGTTATGATGGAGAGGTCGTTTAAGACCTTGGACTGCACAAACGAAATGTAAAAGACAGTAGTGAGGAGGAGCGCATCCTGGAGTGAGATTGCTAATGAAAGGAGGACAGAAAGGTAGAGAGAGAAAGAGAGTCCCAGAGAAAAAGAGAGAGAGAGTGGGAGAGAAAGAAATGGACCCTCATCCCGAAGGTGAATTTCATGGCCGTAGATGTGAACAAAGAAGGCGCTGATCCGTGGCCATTAGGACCTGATAAAGCACCGAGCTAAATGAAGACATGCCTAGCTCAGAGTGATGATGGACGGAGAAGGAGGGAGGGAGGCAAGTGAGAGAAAGAGAGAGAAAGAGAGAGAAAGAGAGAACCAACTTGAGGTCACAATGAGAAGCCGCTTCCGGTCGTTTAATAATACTGCATAAAAGAAAGGGACTCAGATGAAAAGACGCGGCAGGCGGGAGGGAGGGAAGGAGAGAGGGAAGAAGGGAAAGAGAGCATGTGTGGAGGGAGTGGAGGAAAAGGACTCTGACAGCAGGAGCCCCGGGGCGCAGTGTTTTAAGACTGTGGAATTAGCAGTTCATGGAGGACTTCATACAGCGAAAGCTCCACGACAAGGGAAGAGCACTGGTGGAGTGCAGCAAGGCAACCTACTTACAGAGAGCTGGCCAGAGGCACATGCATGCACACACACACGCAAAAGAATAACCATGCATACACACACATAGACAAACGTACACAAACACACACGCAAAGCATCCTTAAATCTTCAAAAATGGTGCAGGTCACAGTTCTTAGGGACAGGCTGGCCAATAAGGTATATATCATCACATTAAACACATCACTCTCAAACTTTCCACAGAGGAGAAACTCTTCCCAACCCCATCCTCTTCATAGCCTTATTATACACTACTAGTAAGGTTTTATGTCACTGCTGTTTTATATTTCAATAGTAGTGCTTATATTATGGCATATTTATATGCTACTGTTAGTATTACCCACAATGAAAAATCCCACTGCCACTTTAAAACAGATCAAAACAAGTTCATATGCATTTGAGCTACCTGGATACAATTCTTTTCATTCTGCTCTTCAACTCAGTGTTAGTTGTTAGTCATGAATCTGCAACTTCGGGACACTAGGTGGTGATGTGCACCTTCTATCCTCTAGAACAGGCAGAAGAAGTCTAGCCATTCACTTGTATCAGCTACCTAGCCATTTAAAGCATTGAATTTGTGGAGAGTAAAAAAGTTAACATAAAACGTCAAGAACAGGAGAAGCTGGAGTCTCAAAAGTTCAAATGAAGTAACAGGAAATAGGCATGATACGTAATGAAAAGTATCAATATCCAATTATTAGGGCTGTCTAAATAAACTTGTAACATGCAATCAATTACAACACCAAGTATTTGTCAGCCTTGCTGTAGGCAGATCACAGGATACATTTGATTTTACCGACCTGTAATAAACTACATTAAAACTTCAGTTACACTTCAGACAAGCAAAAATAAAATGAGAGACAATAAAGAAATGAACAAAAAATACCAGTAAAACCCAGTAAATAACTGAATAAATAAATAAATAAAGGGGACAGAGAGATTGTCAAAATCGAGTTTCTCTGCCAAGTTGAATGCTCTCTGTCAGTTTCAAAGAAGAAAAGTAGTAGCACATTTGAGGAATAGGCATTTGTGGAAAATTTAAAGGGTAGGTTACGTAGAAAAACATTCCCAATAATGGGGAAAGTGAAGATAAACAGTGGCAATTTGTATGAGGAACTAAAGTATGAATAGAGAAAGAGCTCAGGGCCCATCTGAGCTCAAGTGAACCAGAAAGAGAACTGAGTCCCCTTTTAAATGAACTCACACTGTGAACATAAAACAAACTAAGTTCCCTTTCTGTTGATCCACTTTTTGAATAAATGCATGAACGTAGTGACCATTTTTGTCATTCGTGAACACAACACAGCACACAGTGTGATCAGCATGATATTCTCTCTCTGCATTTAACCCATTCAACAAGTGAAGCTGCAGGCGCTGTTTTCTCAGGGGGTAGTGTGTGGGGACGGTACCCCAGAGGACCCTTGCAGGTTATGATTCAAACCCACAACCTTCTGGTCTCAGGGGAACTCCCTAACAACTAGGCCACCACTGGACCACTTCTGGAGGACTGAGCTTGGTTCCTTTAAAGAGGACTAAAAAAAAACCCTGATTAATCCATGATTAATTACAAGCAGGCATTGGAATCCTCTGACAGGTCCTACACAGAATATATCTTCCATGGAGACTTTTGGTCAAGCGGTGAATTTAACGCTGCAATATTAGGAATATTACAGGTGGTGCTGTTGTCCACATTTGGCTAGTGACAGGCCTGGTGCGGATAAAGGATGGGCCGCCTGGGCCAGATAGTTTTCGACAGAGTTCTTTGTCTCTAGGGTAAGCAGTATCCCCCGGTATCACCTTACAGGGCCGCACAACACCCAGATAGCTCAACCCACCCTGCCTCACCGAAGGAGGAGACTGGGGATACACGACTCTGGCTGTCACACTATGTCAACCTGTCATCCTCACCTTGGACCAAGTCGCTTACTGGAAAACACACACGTATCCTCCACCGCTCGCAAGAACAAAGCTTTACTCGCTGGTGACACTCCGATCAATTAGGACGCATACTAATTTCAGATCACTGTGTCCCAGCACAGCGAGACGCGTGCACACTTTTAACGACCGACAAGCTTTATGTTTATTTCATTAATGTCATGTCAGCCAATATAAATTAATTATAGCCAGTACCTCTACCATGACATGTTGGCACCCACTAACGGCAGCGGCAAACAATGTAAAACAAGAGTTGGACTCTTTTTTACCCAATACACAAGGGTACACTCTTTGTAATGACAATAAACAAACAGGCACCACGTTTATAGTGAGGGTGGGAAAGCATTAGAGTGACTTTTTCATTAAGCGAGATTTTTTCCATTCTCCATGATGAAGGAAAGCTCTGGTAGTAGCAGATAGTAGACGATGGACAATTTCAAGTGTGATTTAATAGCAGGGCATATAAATTATACATTTTATATTGCCCTATTGTTCAAAGCAGATGTATTTTTAACAGAGATTTGTAGTATAGGCTGTAGCCCAGCTGCTCACGTGTTATATCCTCTTATTATAGACGGTGTAGCTTGCCTGCTCAAATAGAGCAGAATACGCTGAACAAAACTAACAGGAACATTCAAGGAATAGTAAACAATTTGTATAATCTAGGTTGAATTTACATGTAAATTCAAACAACTAAATAAATCTTAGGAATAAAGTGATCTAGATTCAATTTTGGAATCAGCTCTGCAGTCGTTCACAACATATGTGGTGAGTAGATGTGACCACATCACTAGATCAGGTGAGAAAAGAAGAGGATGATCTTCCTCCTCCAATGTTACACAGTGTACTAAATACACCTATTGGTTGAATAATGCAGAAACCAATTCTAATCTAAAACGAGGACTAAGCGGAGACTGATCTGAAGTGGGCAGAGAAAGAATCGAACCCGAAGCGACATAGACCACCCAAACCGAATCCATTTCGAGACTGCAAGATGAAGTGTTTGGGACTATTTGCGTGTCATGTGACAAGGCTTTTTATGAACGTGCAAGAGCCTTTTTATTAACAGCTTAGAGTGCATAAGGTGCTATTGTAGTGTGAGTGTGTGTGTGTGTGTGAGTATGTGTGTGTACAAGTCATCACACCTGTATATCGCCCATGTTCATCCATTCACAGCACTATAATGTTAACCTGCGGATGACAGAAGAAAGCCTGCTGCCTGCAGCCACAGGCAAATACCTGCCATTCACCTGGGAGTGTTTGCGCTGGAATCACTGGAGTTCAAGCGTACATGTACTACGTTATGACACTAATACAATGTCAACACATGACCTGCCTGCTCAACAATACTCCGGCAGCTCCTGTTGTTGAGAGACAGGCTACGCAAGACGAGGCTGTATTCAACCGGAGGCGGTGGCTTAACCTAAAATGAGATTTAGAGTGGGGGGCTCAGTAGGTGGGCTGGAATGGTCTAACACTTCTTTCTGTTTGTCAGAAAGAAAAAAGAAAAAAGAAAAAAAAAACCTGCACTTGCGAGTCCATTCGATTTCTGTTTTAAAATAATAAACAAACAAATAAACAAATGTAAAAAAACAAATACATGAGCGACGCTAAGAAGAGGCCATTTTCCTTCATACAGTCACAGATACTGATTAACTATTAAAAACTAGTTTTTACTATAAAAATATAAAATATATTTCATCTGTACATGGTGCCATATCAGCAGCTATACTGACAGATTATTACCTGGCTCTATGATGTGTGCTGAGTAATGTTGTGAAAGAAAAGTGATGGACAGAAACACAAAATTGATGTAAAATTGTGTTATAGTTTAAAAAAAAATAGTTTTAGGTTATAAAACATATAAACAGTGTGTTCTGGTTCATCCCGTATACCTATTAAAAATCGACCTAATTACCATATTGCTATGCCTTTTGTGTGGTCACATAGGAGGTCAGCCAGAAGGGTTTTTGAAACACAAAAGGGTCAGACACATGCTCGGAAATTAGTATTGCTTGCTGGAATTAGTATTTTCATGAGGCTATAAACATAAAAGCAAATGCTGCATGCGTTATAGTACATACAGTCTTTATAGGTGTAACGTTCAGTGTAAACTGTACAGTAAAGATACAGGTTTACCTTATATTCTTTTGTTTTACATTTTCTTTAAGGGTGTCGTATTAAGCAGCGTTTAAAATGAAATGAAGTGTTTTGGGAGCATATTTAGGGGTTACACTATTAAAAAATTGGCCATTTTAGGCGTTTGTATTAACATATAACAACACTGCATTTTTTCACTGTATGCAGGTGCTCGAGCTAGTTTAGAAAATCATCACATATTTTTTACAGCAACAGTGGAATTTAAAATCTGTGTGATGCATTTGGGATAATGGGATTTCATTACATTTAATAATGGGATAATGGGATTTCAAAGTTACATTTTACTGCAACTGACTACAGGAGCCATAGTGCTGAGTGTTAGTCATCAGTGTTTATAGGACTTAAATAATTTAAACAGAATTAACCTTAGCACACAATAAAAAGTGCAAAAGTATATAGACCCTACACAGCAGATGGAGAAATAGAGAGAAGGTATAACCCTGCTAACAAATTGCTCTCCAAAGTCTAGCTTTACTAGTGAGAAATTAAGAAATGTGTACTTTTTTTATAAAAGGCACGTGTGATAGCCATTTTACCGTGGTTAAACGTGAAGTTCAAATAGTTTTCTGTGATTGTGTTACTAAGCTGTAAACATTCAGTAGGGTTTGAATGAAAAAGGTGCATTGCAATAAAATCGATGGCCATTTACAGTTGTGATGACAAACTAAGGGTCATGATGTCGTTGACACAAATTTACACAAATTGCTGTCTGGGTTTTTACATGTAATTTTGATAGTTAATGATAGAGGTAAGTGACAATTTTTTATTTGAAAACAATTTTGCATTACAAAACACTTTAGATATAAGCAATGAGTCAGACATCAGGCAAAGTAGCTTACAGAGACATTAATTGCTTCAGATGTCTGGTTCATATCACCATCACTGAGAACAATTACGACTAGTATTTTATGGTACTTTTTGATTTAATTCTGAACACATTTTGAATTGATGGATGGGATTTCCATTCAAGGACCTTTTTTTTTTTTACATTATTAATGTTTTTCCAAGCCCTAATACCCAGTTGCTCCACTGCCACCAAATCCACCCTAATTCTTGTTGATTTCAGGGATCACAGGCATTATAGTGCTGGCCAACTCAAATACAACTAAATATATATTTTTTAAAAGCAAAAATCTCTCAAGTGTTCTTTGATTTATGTTGGATCCTTCATCTTAAAGCAGAAACAGATTAAAACATACGTTAAAATGAGCCTTTAACAGAGCAATTTGTTTTGCTAAATGTTTTGCAACATTTATTTCATTGCAGTTAAAAAAATAAAAACAATTTAATTATCTTCATCACTTCACCACATTTTTTCATTCTGGGAGAATTTTCTGATTAATGGACCAATAGATTTACTTCATATAATTTATATTGTACGTTTCTGCCCTTTCCTTTTAAACTTTGTCGTCTCACATTTTGTAGATACATGTTTTGGTTTTTGGACAGTGACTATTTATGATATGTTTCTTTTTGGTTTTGTTTTACCTTTTTTAAGTGGAGTTTACGATAACCCCCCACAAACCCAAGAATTTCTGGCACGTTGGGCAACACCCGGCGATGTTCTGCGAGCTGTTCAGACCCATTCTCCTAAGCTTACCACCTGTGCAGGTAATTTAGTGGAAAGTTCCTCTGCCTCTCCCTCTAAGCGCCTGCTATGAATGGGATTTGGGGAGTCTCTTTTCCTTAAGTGCTCCCTGACAATGGAACTGTACAGAACCTATAGAAATGAAACTGATCCCATTTTTCACCTGCTCTTCAGTCTGTGTACTGACACCAGTGTTGTGTCTTTGTAGCATCAAACATCAAAGCTCTTTGATACCCAACACCAATATTAACTAAATGCTGAGGAGAACACAAGATGAGGCTTTAAAACAGATTTACTCTGGGAAGTTATTTTTAATATGGACAGTCCTTATACTATAATACATGGGGGTCAGTTAATGCAATGCAGTATGTTTTGAAAATCCACTGGGAGTTAAAAACAGCAATGTAGTTTTTATGATATTGCATTTAAAAATATCCAACAGTAAAATCTTTTTGGATATGATAACTGAATTAAATCAGCATATGAATGAACAGTCTTCTAAACTCATAAGACAGAACTTCTGGGTTGTCGAGTGATTTTAAGAGAGCATCTGTGGGTTTCTTACCAATAAAAAAAGATGATATCAATAATAAGAATAGGGCCAGAGTTGAAAGAACATTAAAACGAGTTTTAATTACATGACTAAAACCTAAAAGACATCTCATGTCATTAGACCCTGTTCCCGGTTTAACATTTTTAAGAGAAACTGTCAGGAGGCACCAAAGAATTTCATCTCCAGAAAACACCACACCTATGTGAAATATACTAACAGGAAAAAAATGTTCTTGCCACAGTTATATAAGTATCACTTCTGCAGCTGCGAGATCGCAGGTTTGATCCTAGTAATGCAACAGTCATCGATGGCAGGGAGTCCAAGTGAAAATAACTGTTCTCCCTCTGTCTGGCAGCAGAAACAAAACAAACCAAACAAAAAATTGCTCAGAAAAGTTAGTATGGTCCACTTAGATGTTAAGGACAATGTTTGCAGAATATTGTAGATCGGTGCTGTTCTAGCCAGTACAAAAATATTTACTTTCATTAATGCCTGTCAAGAATGCAGTCGCAATGCAGGTTCAAACAATACAAAATAAGGTATTTGCCCACACACTAGAATCTGCAACTACTGGTATCGGATGTTGCATGGATGTGTTATTTTCCTTCATGTTGTGAAGACCTGGACACTCAGCAGCAGCAGCCATTCTTTCATTTGCTTATTTATTCATTAATGCGTTCCTTCATTCAGTCATTCTTATTTCTTGCTAATAAACAACATTACTGCCTTTCTTTCATGCTTCATCACTTTATCCACCAATTCATAAGAACAGGACCATGACCTGCTGTGTATACGGGAGGTAAGTGAGCAACAGTAAGAACATCACCTTAACCCAACCCTGACCTTCCCCTCAAAAAAAACCCAACCATATTAATTTTCTGAGTCAAGCAAACCATCACATGAGGTCATTTCCGAGTAAAGTGGGCTCATTCGTATCTTTATCCTTTTTTTCCCTCTCATTCAAAGTCCATCAGGTGTAACCCAGCACGTCTTGCAGTAATGCATCCAATGCACCACCTCCATTTGAGCTGAAGCAAAAGACAGCCTTACACCCCACTGTAACTCTACAACCCATACCTCACCTATTATATATAACCAGAAGCCTGCATGCAGCTGTTCCTGTGCTGGTCTGCAGTAGACTCCCATCTGCATGATAGCAAGAAATATTTCCAGGCATCAAGATAGAAAAAAACAACCCCCAACCCCCCACCCCCCCAAAAAAAACAACAACTTGCAGTTACGAATAGTTAAACCACCCAAGAAAACATGATTAAATGCATGTTGCAACTAATAATGCAGAATCACACAAATGTTGTGATGATTCCTCTATGGGTATAAATGAAATTTATCGTGATTCTAACTAACCAATCTGGCTTTAGCAGAAGTTACAAGTGTGCATAGATACTAATGTGCATTTTAGGTCTAGCAGACTTGTTTTTTTGTCTCTTGAAAGCCTTTGAGGCTGTGGTTAGCATCTTCTTTGGGCCTGTACAAACACCGCTGCGACTCCTCTCTGAGGAATGTTTTAACCCAAGACAACAGCAAAAACTCAGAAATGGTGTAAGAGCTTCCCCAGAGTTTCTTTAGTAACTGGCTGCCCTACGTTGAGCCGGAAAATGAATGAACAAATGAATTAAATACTGCCCATGCATGCTCATTCAGGTTGTAACAGCAGGAGATGACACCGGACGGTGTCATAAAAGCCCCCAAGCAACGCGCCCAAAATCACAAGGAAATGCTCATTATGGTTTATTTGAAGTGGTGTCATAAAAAAGTCTTCGCCCGAGGCTCTGACTCACTGTTCCGTCCCCGAGTCATCCTCCCCTCTCGCAGACACCCATAACCAGTCCAGACACCTGCTTCACAATGGCGAAATGAACTGTCATACATTACAATTCCTGTCACATAAAGCCACAATGGTGCCCCCATAACTATCACATCCATCCATAATGGAATCAGCGGGAGTTTGTCACATGGCCCTCCAAAGCACACTGGAGAAGCCAGCATGCAGTGAGACCCAAATAGGGCAAACACCATACACAACCTCTGTGCCTTTTTACTTGAATTTTCTGTTAATACAGGAAAGAAAAGCAAAGTCAAGTAAAGTGAAATGGCCCCACAGCAACACACAGTGTGAACAGTGTAAAATTCTCTCTCTGCACCAAAGGTGGTGCTCGGCGAGCAGTGTGTTGGGATGGTCCCTTGCTCAAGGGTACCTCAGTGGTGCCACTGGCAGTCCTTAGATTTGAACCAATGACCTTCTGATCACAGGGGCAACTTAGTAACCACTATGTCACCAGCTGACTTTTCAGACATTGACAGATTTTGTCTTTTATTTTTTGCCGTAAAATGTTGCATGCACTCAGACTGCAATACACTACAGAAAGAGGTGGGGACAATATGGCTTCCGCAATTTCTTTGAGTCCTAAAAGGACATTTTGTGCATCACACAGATGAAACTGAATGATGGCGGCAGCAGAATCAGACCAAAGAAGATAAGTCACTTATTTAAATTCCGTGTCGAACAATTCATTGATTTGAAAAGGTCATTTTTACAGGCATAATACTGTCATTCATATACAATAATGAAGGTGTATGTAAAGCCTCAGACAATCTTAATTAAACCAGAGACTGTTTCCAATTAGTTAGTCCAGGCCAGCGCTGGCCAAGAAAGCTCTGAGTCAGGAAGCTGAGTCATACGGCAAAAAAACTTTTCGCTTTCTCGCTCTCACTCTCGCTGCCTTCTCTCTCTGCTCTGCGCTGAAAGTGATCCGTCCGTGAAGGAAACGAGAAGGAAGAGGAGCAAAACAAAGAAAAACAAACAAACAAACACACGTAAGGTCCACATGACCTTAAGTAACAATACATCTGAGACTCAACACTGTGCGACCACTGACACCTGTATCAGGTCAAAACTGGTAAAAGCACACAGAGGCACGAGGAAGCACAGGAAAGGTCTCCATTAGACACTTAAATGCAGCCCTGTCGTTTACACCATGTCTCCTTGTTTTGGTAAAACCTTTGGAAGCCTTGTTCTCCCCCGAGTGTGGCCAGCGAAGGAGAGGCATGGCAGGTTTATTTATAAAGTGCATTTCATACACAAAGGCAAATCAAGGTGTTTTACATAGACTGAAAAAGAAAAGCGATTACGCAGATATAAAAATGAAAAGATTTAAAAGTGTTCAAGAGAAAGTAAATAAACAAAAGATAATTAATTGGTCAATTTGATGTTGAGGTCAAAATGGCTGCTTTAATAATGTCTCAAAAGTTTCAAAGACCTTGGGTGAAAGGGAACTGAGAAATCTGAAATGAATTTACCTCTATTATATCTGTCTATAGTCCGAAACACAAGGCCCATTATTATACGTGCAGCTTCTGCCAAGCCAGCCAATATGTGACACTGCCCTTCAACCAATGCCACTCTTCTATAACAACAACAAAAACATTTAGCAGCGTAACAACATTCTGCACCACAATGTATCGGCAGCTGAATGCCTCCCGTCGAGTCTCCACCACGCAAATCTGCTGCAATAAATTATGGAGCACGATAATTCAAATAACGCCGTGCCTGCTGTTTTTGAGCTTTCATACAAACCCCAGTCAAGGCCATGTTGCAGCAATGAGTCATCGCTCTATCCAGCTGTCCACGGGGCATACATCTGATTAGCAAGCCCACGCTCACACGGTAGGCGCAAATGTAAATATTGTAATAAAACCCCTTCGTAATAACTTAGCTCTCGTGTCTTGGAGAGGCTTCACTTTATTTATTCTAGTCCCTCGCTTTTAGCAATATCGCGTGATGGGAAGGCGCGCGTTGAAATAACAGCTAATAGAGCCACACATCAGGAGGAGTTTCCCAGAGACTGTTCCTCAACTCCTTTCTTTCCTGCTCTGACGAGTCGCTCACATCATTAGTGTAATTATCCTTCTCATTACTTCAGAGCAAGCTTCCATCAAAGTAGTGGGCGTTCTGCTTCACGTTAAGACTAAAAGACATCCCGAGAATGTGCCCACTCCGCAGGGACGCTAAAAGAAGCGCAATCGAAGACTCAAGGCCAACAAAACTTTCAGGACGGCTGTCATCCCAGCACTAACGCACCTTTCCTTTCATGCACACCTCCACTGGGCCAAGGGTCAAAGAGAGCAGTTGTTGTTACTGTGGAAGCTCAAAATCTAACAAGTAAACGGAAACACAAGTTGCCAAACAGAATGATACAAAATGGGTGGCAATGTTTCTGTCCCACAAAGGGGGTGGCGGTTGTGTTTGGGGGGGCTGGTTCAACGGGTGTGTTGCCATGGCAATGCAGAATGCTGAAGGGCTCCTGCTGAGCCTCGCGCTAGGAGGCAGGACCCCTCTGTGCCAGCTCAGCCACCTGGTACGGCCGCGATACATTTGGCTAATGAACTCGTGGACTCTCTTTCATGCCGCGCCCCCAACCTTCGGTGCTGATTGTCTATTCATGAGGGTAATGAGAAGTCGGGATCAGAGAGAGAGAGAGAGAGAGAGAGAGAGAGAGAGAGAGAGACAGAGAGACAGAGAGAGAGAGACAGAGAAGGAAAGAGAGAGAGAGAGAGAGAGAGAGAGAGAGAGAGAGAGAGAGAGAGAGAGAGAGAGAGAGAGAGAGA
>JBBMFX010000037.1:15555470-15566045 GCA_037832545.1 Rhabdalestes septentrionalis | reverse complement strand
AGGGAGAGAGAGAGGGAGAGAGAGGGAGAGAGAGAGAGAGAGAGAGAGAGAGAGAGAGACGCTACTTGTGGCCACTGATAACCCCAGACTAAACTTGCAACCTTACGAGGCTCGAGCTTAATATCTGGCCGTCAATCAGCTCCACCATCCCTCGCCGGAGTGTTTAATTACAGGGATCAATTATTCACAAGCCTCTTCTTTCAATGGGACGTGCTCCTCCGAAATAACACTGCCACAACTCTGGCAGCCAGGTTGGAGCAAACACAGATGCCTCTGGCCCACAGGGGGGGACTGTGTCACAGGAAGAAAGCACCTCAACGCCGCACATAGATCTGCGCAAACTACCCCACACAATGAGCAGAGGATGACGAGGGGAAGTAATGTTCCAGCGCCGCAAACCTCATCACGTGAAAATCTACCACAGACAGTTTCGTGTCAGGTCGGCCGCAGGGCTGCGTTGACGTCACGCCTTGTTGAAAAATGCCACTCGTCGTCACCAGGGCTTTCATGCGTGGCCTCAGTGCTCATAAATACTTAAAGCACAGTGTTTAAGATGCAACGGAGAATGTTTGACACCACCTGTTGCATGAAGGGGCATCTGTGGAAATAAAGGGCTAAAACAGTAATTGATTCCTTCTTTATTCATGTCTGGTTTGTCTCTTTACAGGCCCAAAGAATGTAACAAATAATTATTTGTGCATGGACGGAAAAGTAATTTAAAGTGTTATGTACATTTAGACTTTTGGGGACCTCACTGATGCAGGGAGTTTACAAAAGACCATTCTGTCATACAAGGCAATGCATCTATACTTCTGCAACTGGGTTTGGGATTTAAAAACAACCTCTTTAAACAAGTTACCTTTGGGGAACCATGTAATGTTAGGAGTCTAGTCCAGTGATACATATTAGTATAGCATTTCTGTAGCAAGTGAACTGGAAACTAACTAACCCTAACCCTAACCCAACCTTCAGTATTACACCACCCATGATGTTGTTATCCATGAAGTCTCTATTCTGTCACTCATATTTGCACTGCAGTCCACAACCCTGATCCTGCCAGACATTCTATCGAGTTTAAGAAAATCCATCAAGACTAGTATCAAGACTAGTTCAAAAATAAACACAATTTAGAAGTCAGTGCTGACTTCTAAATTCATGTCTTAGGTCTTGAAGGGTGACTCATAACAGCACAAGGACACATTTCTATGCTGGTTTCATCATTTGTAACACTACATAGACCCTACATAGTAAACTGCAGTAGTTACATATAAACACACCACAGCACAGCACATAGTGTGAACAGCATGAAGTTGTTCTCTGCATTCCCCTATTCACCAAATGAAGAAGTGAAACATTCACTGTGTGATTAATTAAATGCACAGTATTTGTGACAATGTGATTAAATCTCTCAGCCAGATGTTAACCTTATGCCAAACCAAGGATCTAGAAATTACTTGCTGCAAACTGCAGTGAGCATAAGAAAACATTTCTGTTTGTAACAACGCTCAACAAACCCAGTAAAATGAGAGTGCAGATCTACTATTCAGCAAAGAAATAACATGCTATTATACAGGACATACAGGAAAGCCCCGCGCCTCATACTAGTGCGGACCGTTAAATCGAGGGACACGCAATATGAAGTCAAAAATTAGGTACAAGTTTGGGCTGTGAAGACTGAAAATTGTCACGTGTTTGTGTAACACTTATGTCAATGCATACTTGAAGTGGTACCACTTATGTCAACTGGATGATATCCCTATATAGACTGTACTGTAATTCATGCTTGTGCATTTTCTTCGATATGTGCTGCCATTTTCTTTGGTATAAGCAGGTCTTCTTCTTCCTATTTCGGCTTTTCCCTTCAGGGGTCGCCACAGCGAATCATCTGTCTCAACCTAGTCCTATCTTCTGCATCCTCTACCCTTACACCAACTAACTTCATGTCCTCTTTCAGCACATCCATAAATCTCCTTTTTGGTCTTACAGTAATAAACTCATTTAATTTACAGTAATAAAAATACAGGGTTTTAAGGAGAACAAAATGAAAAATGCAAGAAAACTTCAGACACTTCACAGGGAAAATAATGGACTGCAGGTTTGTCAAAGGGCAGCAGCCAATCAGCAGCGAGGAAAAATATACAGCGTTCTCGGATTGGCTACCTTCAAACCTCCCGCCTCTGGGCCAGCTTCCAAATCTTGAATTAAGTCTTGGACTAAATTCCAATGTCAGTGACAAAAAATATTAATTAATATTACTTATAGCCTAGGCCAGGCATCACCAAATGGCGGACCGCAGTCCGGATCCAGACCGAGTGAATGTTCTGTCCGGACCTGGACCAGTCTGGTAAATTCACGAGATTGAGTAATTTTCATGGAAAATTTTTTGGACGGTCAATTTTCTATTGACAGCGGGTGCTTCTGTTCCAGTTAATACAACAACAGCTTCGATTGTTAGTTTACTAGTGATGGAAAGTTCGGCTTATTTCAGGGAGCCGTCTCTTCTGGCACGGCTCTCAAAGAGCAGCCGGTGTTGTGCCAAAAAGTGATCGTCTGCCAGAACTTGATTGCCGTCCGCGGGAGCGTGCTCAGCTGCTTAAAGCTGTAGCGCCTAGATTAACATGCTTCATATCATGCAGGAGGGATATATTTGACACATTATACTGCAAACAGACCTTTATAACTGCTAAAATACCTTGAAAAGGAACATTAAATATTATAATATGTAGTTTTCAAGCTGCCAAAAAGTGATTACATCTTATAACTTGTGACAGTCACAGGTTATGAGCTGCAATCACTTTTTGGCAGCTTGAAAACTCCATGTTCTCAGTTTAAATGTTCCTTTAAAGGTATTTCCGCAGTTATAAGGGACTGTTTGCATGTGTTACATCAATACATTTTGAGTAAACTATATGAAAATGTAGACATAGGGGAAGGCTATAAGACACAAGATGGAATTCAGTTCGGACCTTCTACTGGGACAAAATGTAATAACTGGACCTCGGTCACTTTTAATTGAATACCCTTGGTCTTGGCTTAGATCTAATCTGAATCTGCACAACTGGCTCTGAACATGCTAAACTAACTTGTTTTTAAAAAATACAAGTGTTTTGATTGGGAATTGGTCCCACCTACCAGGTATTAGTTGGATGATTAGTTCCTAATACTAAATTCCCATTCATCCCAAAGGTACTGGAATGTGCCCCATCACTCCAGTAAATACAGATTCACTTCAATGCACCCCCGACGCAGCATTGAGCTTGGTGACCTTAGGCTTATGTTTGCTTCAGTGTCTCATTCTATCGCCAATCCTTTTCACAAAAGATTGTGTGTGTGTGTGAACAACTGAATTCTTTGTCAACAATGGGCGTACCTTGATATAACAGAATGTAGTAATTAGTAGAGATGTCTGAATACTTTTGGGCATAAATTGTATGGGCATGTATCGCAGTTAGTCACTGCATGAACGTTCATGCTACTTCATGCTGAGGTGAAATTTATTACCTGAATGGTGGTTTCCGTAGCTTAAATCCTACTTCATAAATCATGAGATTTGCATGGCACACTTCTCAAAGCTGGCTTATGTCTTATAAAAAAATTTTAAGTAAATGAGGCACAAAGTTTTCAGAAGTTTATTACAACTCGTGACACTGAGGAAATACAAGGATAAATGACTGCCTGGAAACCAAAGCAATGCTTACACATTCTTCAATCAAGTGCCAACTTTGGGTCCTCCGATTTGCTCTATATTTGTGTTTGTCACACTAATGATGTTTGAGGCATATGATAAGAATATGAGCAAACATAAAACATACTTTAAGGAAGTTTTAAAATGTTTCACAAACTATATTTGTAAAACTGGTACAATTAATTCCTAAATGAAAAATGGACTTTGCCTCCTTCAGCAGCAACAACTTCAACCAAGCACTTCTTTGACTGGATATCAGTCTTTCAGCTAGCTGTGGAATAAACTCTACATATTAATAATTTGGTGGACTTTTGCTGTAACCCACTGTCTCACTGCATAGCCCAATAGCTTGAATGGAAATCTCATCAGTATTATGATGTTTGAAATTCAAATGGGGGGCTGGAACTGAACCTATATGCTGCACAAACCTGAAATAGAAGAAAATGGGTACATAAAAGGGTTAGACGAACCTGCAGAAGGAAAACAAACACAAATTTGTCTTCCAGACCGCCTACAACACAACTAGTCCTATGAAGGCATACAAGAATCCAGAGGCTTTCAACTGTTTCACATTCACCTAGGTTCATGGAATCAGAAGCAAAATAATATAAAAAAAACAGCTGCCATGTATAAGCGCCTGAAAACTATTTGTATTTGTGAAGTCATAAGGAAAGAATCTATTGCAGAGCTCCAGATCGCAAATGCACACTCTGCCACCACCATGTTTGACAATATAATGTTTTTTTCCAATAAAGTAACCAGAAAGTTATTTTTATGCCAGATGTAAGTGGGCCCCTTTCTGTCAGGCATATTATATTGGGCATACTGTCCGTGAACTAAATAATCCTTTAAATGTTTTGTTAACATTAACGATTTGTTTACTCAGGTTGTCTTCATCACACATTAAATACTGCTTGAAAGAAAATGTGACAAATGTTCAAAAATTGAGGCAATCAAATACATTTTGAAGTAACCATTTGTACCCATGTACCCATATACATGCATTAGTGTATACTTGTTTACTGCTGGGTATCCAAAGCATTAGCTTTAGTTATTTGAAGTTTGGCTTAAATGGACATTATTAATTACACAATACACTCAAGTGGGGTGTAAGCAAGCAGAAGACCTTACGCAGTAAAAAAATATTTGCTGTACTAAAATCATCTAAATTTCATGTTTATAATAAATGTACAAGAAATATTATAACGTCTTGCTGTCAGGAAAACTGAGGCTATATTAATTTATGACATTGGCTGGGTAATGCCCATGACCTTCATCTAAGCAGGATATCTAGCTACAAAGGTACGACAGTGCCCTTTCGGCTTTATCGGGGAGAATCTCCACATACACTCTTTGGCCATTGTGTGGGAAACCGGTCTCAGATCAGTCATGTGTGCTCCAGACTGACAGCTCATTAATCTCTGCTGGCCGTGCTCCCTCCTCGCAGGCGCGGGAGGCCAGAGCCAGAGTCGAGGATTCCCCCACGCCTGCCCGCATGTGTCCCCGCTGCTCCACCTGCCCAGTTCAAATGCTCGCCGCAGGGAGGGGGCATTCAGGATTTCGAAAGGCAATAAAACAAAGCAAATCACTTCCCACCAGGGGTGTGTCTTCTGCCGCGTGGGAGCGTATGTGCGCATTTGTGTGTGAGAAGGTGTAAAAAGTGGGGCCGCTAAATGAGACACAACAGAAAGGGAAAAAAATAAAAGCAGTGGCTGATTTCGATCATCCGTGGGCAGACTGCAGGGGGAAGCCAGCAGAGAGGAATCCATCACAGCGGAGGTGCCCATCCGTGGGTGGACCTGCCTCTGTGAAAAACAGCTCTGGGGCAAGTTCTGAGACTACAGCCATAGGCGCTTAGTCCATAAGTCTTAGGGAAAGAAACCTTCCAGCCAATAATCAAGGGCAACGTCAATATTCTGGTCCGTCAGCACACATAATTAGAGGAGACATCTACGCAGGGGTGAGCAGGGAGACAAATACCTGAAGACTTCTATGCAATCCATAACACTGCATTTGTTTTTTCTGAGGTTTACTAACAAGTCGGAACAGACAAAGTGCACCAAACAAGCAGAGATACTTCAGTGTCTCTGAGTTCAGGGATTTTAATTGTTATTCACCAACAATAATAAAAAAAACTGGAACATGTTACTAAGCTGAACACTTCCAAGGCACAATTAGCTTTTTATTATTATTCTGGTGTAATCTGACAGCAATTAAAATGCAGCACGCAATTGTTTAGTGTTCTAGAACAGTGATCACTCACCCTGGACCTGGATCCCCAGTGCCCTGTACATTCTAGTGTTTTCCCTGCACCTAACACACTCTATTCAAAAAATCAGCAAATTGATAAGCCATTCCTGATTCAAAATGTGCATGGTACAGCATCAGTGTTCTAATATCTGCGTTCTAGAAATATAACACCTTAAGTAATTTATTGCAGAAATTGTAACACATACTGTGCAGCTACATTAATATATTAGTAAATTCCTCTGAACTTCAATTTACTTGTTATTAGTACTGGCAGAAAAGTGCCAGGCCAATCCTTACCCACCTGAGTCACAGATTAAAATTCAACAGTGGCACTGAGGGAGAGGAAAATGTCTAGAATGCTAGGTTTGGCTGGATTTAAGACTCTTTAAAAACTTCTCGCATGTCAACCCAGGAGAGGAAAGAAAAAAAACTAGGTGGCCGTGATTCAGAAGTCCAGACGGGAGCTCTCCGTCATTACAGCTGCGGAAGTTCAGCGGCAATAATGTTACCACGAGCTGCAGGGCCAGACTGAATGCGTCACACCGCGGGCCCATAATGGCTGTCCTAACAAATGCCATTAAGTCGTGATTGGCTCAAATGCTGAGGCCATGTCTTGGCATTAGTTAAAATGGACATGCCTGAGCTGCAGCAAGAATTCTCAGGCTGTGCCCTCGAATGATGCACCCTGTGAAGCGTTATTTAACAAGGTGGCATCTAGTACAGCCACGATTGGAAACAGTGCAAAGGGCAAAAACCAAAGTTCATGAACTGTTTACAACATTTGTGCAATGCCAGTGCTGAGAAAAATCCTTTGCAAGCCGTGTGTTCTAATGGCCTGTGTTACGCTGGGTGACCTGGCAGGAAAATTACTGCCACCATGTCACATCTGGTTTTGAGATTGGCCCGGAACGGCGAGGAATGAAAAACCCTGAACCTGCGAACTTCCTCATATCAATCTGTTATGCTCAGTTAGGCTCCATCTGCACTTTTAGATTGGGACCGAAAAGAAGCGAGAGAGAACTGGATGACAGGAGAAATGAATTGGGCCTCACAACATTTTTGTTTAGCATGGGAACCTTCCTAAACAACAACAGTACTGAATGAGACATTTGCACCAATCTCCAGCTAATTCCCAAAGACAAGGCAGCAGGACGTGCAGAGCCTTGCGCCTAGATGCGTTAGTCGAAGCACAGCGTTATTCAATCAGTAGATGGGGTTGTAGGTCTGATATGGGACAGAGAGCTTTCATTCCTGTGATGTGGAAACCTCAGCCAGCGCCCCCCCACCCCTGTGCTGTCTTCCTCGCCTCCTACTCCTCGGCTCCAGCGGCGCTCCTCATCTTCCTCCCACACTCTACGCCTCTGTAATCGAACTGTCGGCCCACTGCCTTGTACTGCCCATTATTCAATTAGCCAAATGCTACAAACGCATCCTGATGGCTAAGATAATTAGAGTAAAATGGTTATCTGGATTGGCCGAGGTGCAATTCAAGGTGAATAGAATAATATCCAATTGTAGCAAATGTAATCTTTCCAAGGCTAATTTAGCAGCTAATGAGACCGCTGTAGTTGGGGTAATTTATGGGCAGGGGGAAGGTGAGAAGGCCAGTCTGACAGAGTGCAGTACGAGCCGCAATGGCAGATCTCGCTCACTTGCTCTCTCTCTCTCGCACTGAAAGTTCCAGACATGAAAAAACTAATAGCCCAATAAATCTGCAATAGAACAAATGAGTAGACAAATCAGGGCTTCCTCTCAGAGGACCACCCTTTCACTCATAGGTTTCCTTCTAGCCATGCTTAATTCTGTTTCTCCTTTCTGTAATGCTATTCTTGATATAAAAGGTTAGGGGAAAATTACATTTACACATTTATATGTTCAGTCTGTAAAGCTTCCTGCTTTGGTATTGCACTAAAGCTATACGGATTGGAGGTTAACGTCGAGAACAAGCAACCCAAAAGTATCACAAAGCATGTTAGACAACAAACATCCATCCTTTGCTGACCAATTACATTTGACGCACAGAAAGGTTTAAACTTGATTTTTTTCCAAGCCATTAAACAAACAGGATTTCCATGAAGAATTTCCTTGAAAATCAGACAAATGAAAACAAATGGTAGTAGGTTTTCCGTAATGCCCACAACCTTGAGTCACACTGCTCTCCTCATGCTGAGAAAAAGCTTTTCCTGTTCTCTAGATTTAAACTATACCTAAAGGCCAATCATGACCGTGGGGGTAAGGATACTTCCTGCCAACAATTTGATTTGATTTGAGATACTGGGTTTAAAATTACATTTTCTCACAATATTTTGAAGTAAATTTAAGCAGAAAAAATAGCAATATGGAGCAGTGACTTGATCTAGTGTTGCATGGCAGGAGGAGTGACTGGACTGCTCATCATTACCGTCATGTGAAAACTTAGGAGTTCAAACAATGCAAGGGCATTAGTCCCTACTCCTTACTGCACTGGGGCATGTCCACTTAAGTTTTGAACTGCAATATCCCACATTTTCAATGCACTGTTACATTGCTTGTAGTAGTGAGCAAGAAATGTGCAGCGAGGGAAAAAAAAACATGAAAATGCTGCATAATGTACTTCCCACTCTAAAATGCATGACCCTAACAGCTCTTGCAGATGGTGTAAAGCGAGAGGTGTGCAACCATTAATACCCCTTTTACTCTACCAATTCAAGTCCAAAATGTGAGGAAGAACCAGATTAGAGCACTGTAATCTGTTTTAACATGTTTTCCAGTGGCCCTTCCGCGGAATCCCCTTTTCTGCCACCACAGCACAGCCAGCTATCGGGAGAGAGGGAGCGAGCCCTCCACCTGCACTGCTATCCATGCCTGGATGCCTGCGTGGGAGGCGGTGGACTGCTGAAAGCCTACATTTACCCACTTTGGCATAATTGCAGCGTTTACTCTCTGACTGTCTAAGTGCTCCATTCATACTGCTTCGCCTCGCCTGACAAGAGCCTCCGCGCAGGGGTTGATTGCTTTACAATAGCAGATCAAAATATTAGAGTGATTCCTCTCAGGAATCATAGAGAGTGTTTGACTAACACTATCATTAAGTTGTCCGTCAAGCGCCATGGTTAAAAGGCTGAATGAATGGGGGAGAGGAGGGAAAAAAAAGAGACGCAATGGAAGTACCAATGATCTGATCATCATTCTGGATCATTAAGCACAGTGAGCTGTCACTGAATAGATTCTCTTTAAACAATTTCTGAAATTGCAAAATTGCTTTTAAATTAAAGAAAAAAAAAGAGTCAGTTAAGCTTAAGCCTTGCGGCGCGTCCCTCATTCAAGATAATAACATTGCCCCATCTGCTGCAAGCCAAACAGATTGTGGATGAGAGATGAAACAGTTTATTAGGGTACACATTTATGTCTCTTATATCTATCATCCATGCTTGATTGAATGCAGCTTCTTTTACAAGCCACCGTCCTACTTTTATAGTGCAACTCCACACGGACGTTCTGTCATGGACAGTGAACTGGAATAGAACAAAATCATGTTCTGGGCGGGGTCATGAGGACATCTGTAGTAAAAGTTCTTCCAAGGGCTTAGCTCTCTGAGCAGCTCAGTTCTCTCAGGGGTACTTCACACAGCAGGGTTTCTCAATTAGCCAGATAACAACCAAAAGCCACAGCAGTCCAATAGGATAAGAGCTAAGGAAATTTGAACGTAGTGAGAAGTACTGCTTTTTACAGTTAACAAAGGCCTCATCAACTAAGCAAAAAATCAGAAAGGAAAGAGCTGTTCTCATCAGATCATTTTCACTGATGTTTTTCAGCTTTACTGAGAAAACTGCATAGCAGTGTTGAAGGTTTCTTACACACCTGAATACATACATTTGAATCAATATTGTCACTGGAATTAATTACATGCCTCATGATTGTCAAACCTAGTTTGTATCTCAAGTGCATCCCTACCCTCTAGTGCACTCTGAGTTAGTGTTTCCCATTTACTGACTTACCTGTGGTGGCCCATCACACTATCAACATTATCAATCAGTCTATTTCCAGCAGATAGTTTCGACATGTTTGTTCTGATTCAAATCCCAACTGGTCCAAAGCTAGTGTCACCGCTGTGTTACCCTTGTCCAAGGTAACGTCCCTCACAATGCCCCTAATTGGCGGCAACCCACTGCTTCATTGGTGAATGGGTTAATGCTGAGAAATCATTTCTCTGTGAGTTTTACTTGTATGACTACGCATGTGACAAATAAAATTGGTATTTGAATTTGTATTTGAGTCACAGTAAGGCAGAATTGCCCCCTAAGTGTAGTATGGGGTAATAAGGGTGGTAGTAGCCTAGTGTTTCAAGTTTCAAGCTTTATTTTTTATTTACAGATAATAACGCAGCATCATTACCCATAATTAAATTCTTAGTCTCATGTTGCCCTTACATAAACATGAGTAGATAGATAAGTGTATAAAGTACCGTATTTTACGCCATATAAGAAGTTCCAGAATATAAGACGCGCCCAATTTTAAAGAAGGAAAATCTAGAAAAACTTTTGTCCACTCTAGGTGCATTTCATTTACATTAGAGCCCAGATTGGGCCCAAAAAATGAAAACCGACATGACCCAAACCCGTGCACTTGTGTCTGAAACCAGCCCGGCCCGACAAATTGAC